>PVJD01005222.1:0-119299 GCA_004026545.1 Mormoops blainvillei
GGCCAGAGTGAAGGGTGGGGACAGGCCGGGGTCGGGGGGAACGAGTGAGGCCGGGGAGAGGCAAGGGGGTAAGCTGAGGAGGGAGCTGGGGAGAGGCTGGGGGGAGGTCGGAGTGCAGACTAGGGAGAGGCCGGGGGTTTCAGGGTGGAGCGGAGGCCGGCGGACTCCTGCGAGCGCCCGCACGCCTGACCTCACCTCTGGAAGACGTTCCACAGAAAGCTCTGGTCCGGCAGCGCCGCGCCCACGGCTGGGCCAGGGCCGGGGCCGGGGCCGGCCCCGGGGCCGGGGCGGTAGGGGTAGGCGGCCATGGGCCCAGGGGTGAGGCAAGGTTGGGGAGTCGGAGGCGACACGAAACGCCTCAGGGTAGCTGCACTTCCGCCTCTGCCGGGGGCGTGGCCTGGAGCTCAGAGCACTTCCAGAAGCAACCGGAAGTGCGTGTCCGAGAGGGTCACGGGGCCTGACACTGCCTATCCCGTTGCGGCTCCGCTTCCCTGCTGTCGGCCGCTTCCGGGTTCGGGTACCGCCGGCATCATCGCCGCAGAACGCACGTGAGACGCGGAAGGGGTTCCCCTCCCGCACGTTCAATTCCTGCCCGGAAAGAAAGCTGGCGGAAGCGAATGTGACCGAGGGGAACGCGCTTGGCACACCCTGAGCTTCTCTGGGCTTTCCAGCCCCAGACCCAGCTCTCTTCCTCACTTCGTGTAACCGGCGGCTCTCAGTGCTTGCGGACCCGGGACCCCTCACACTCCCGGCCAGGCTGTCCCCTTCTCGTAGTGACAGACACTGCTCTCTTTTGGACGGTGGTGCGACTCAACGTTTTTAGCGAGGTCCCCGCTTAAGGGGCACTCATGTCCCCCACCTTTCCGCCCAGGTCCGGACGCAGAATTTTTTTCAGGCATTCGTAGACTTGCAGCTTCGCAGGTTTTTAAATTACTAATTCAATGATCGCTGACTCGTTGGGAAGCACTTCTTACCAGAACGTGGAAGGAAGGGGAGCCAAGGACATGGCCTTTTATTGGAGGCACCTGAGACTTTGCTCCCTGTGGACACAAATCCATTATTCAGCGCACTGGGCGCAGCTGCAGATCTGACCAGCGATCATTCTCCCAAGTGTTATCCTCTGCCCCACTTAACACAGGGCCACGTGCTGGAGAGTTCTTTCAAACTCTACAAAGAAATTTAGATAATTCTGTGACTTTGCAATTCACCCACGGGATTAATCCTCAAACCTTTTCAACAGTGTGGATTGTTTTTTTCTCATACCTCAGTGAATTAGTTTTCTCCTCATAAAGTATTCACATCACTTGAAGAGTCCTTTTTAGATTTTCCACGGCTCTTTGATCTGTAGTTTTTGAAATCCATCTTTATATCCCATCTCTGGCTTCTTTTTTGTTCTCTAGATGTCTACAAAGTTAATACTATGATTTTCGAACCCAGTTTGTAAGTTTTCTAGTACGGTGGGCAGCAAGAAACACCTCGGTGGCTGCAGAGGGCCCTTGCTTCTCTCTCTCTCTACAGTGACACTGGCTCCACGAACCCTTGGCCAAGTCTCCAGCCTGGTTTGGCACAGCCAACACCATCTGTGGGGCCCAAAAGGACCCCGATCTACTTTCTGCTTAGTTCTAGGGGTGGGGAATGATTCATTCAAGGTAAGAATCACTTACCGGATGTTTACAATGAGCTAGAATCTACCCTAGTGTATAAATGTTACTTTATGTAATCCTCATATCAGCACCTGGTTGCAAGGTATTGTACCAAGGTCCACATTTTACTGATGAGAGTATCATGGCTGGCCTAAGGTTAAATGGGCAATTTACTTTGCTTTTTCTGCGTTGCTTGAGTGGTGGCAAGGCTGATTCTTAAAAGGGAGATTAATTACTAGGATATAAAGGCTTGTAGAAAAATCACCTCTCCCCCATGTATACCCATATAAATGTACAAATGCACTTAGAAAGGATTCACCAAACTGGCCTGGTGCACTCACAAGCCAGGCAGCCTCAGTCCCTCCCTTCACCGCATCCCCCCATCTCTAAGGATCCTCTGGCTCTGCGAGGCTGAGCACTGCACGTGGGGTGGCACACAAGTGCTGCACTGCTAGGGCACAACAAAGCCTTCAAATCGTTGCCATTGCCTGGGGTCCTGTCACCAGGTTACAAAGAGGTACAGCAACAATGGAGACCACCTTCTGCCAATAGAAAGAGGAAGATCATCTCCGTCCCCTAGTCCTGCTGAATCAGTCATTTAAAGTATTGATGTGCTTACCACTATCTCCTCGCCTATCTCGGGATTCAATTCCCTCCTAACCAGGTCTGTTCTAAACTTTCCATTTAGATGGTGCTCCTGGATGGAGGAGGAAATAAACTGAAAGACAACACTGCTTTCTCCCATACATTAAGTGTTACCACACAATGTATCAAATCTCAGGCCAGTCTTTCCTTTTAGTCTAATTTCTCTGAGCTAATTGGGAAATGGCTCTTTTGTTATCCTTAGAATTTTTCTAAACATTGGTTCTATCTGGATGCTGGAATTCCTAACACTTTCCATGGTAGGTCCACCCTCTCGTTCATTCTGTCTTTGGCATGCAATTAGTTCTCTAGAAATATCTTAAACAGAAGACTGAATTTTGTATGTATCTTACGGTACAGATTACCTATGTCTTTTCTCATCAGCTGCACTGTGACATTTGCAAAATGGGTAACTTTCCTTTTTCAGTCACTTTCCCTTTTACAGACTCTGGTGTACAATTCTATGGGACAGAGCCCACCACACCCAGCCTTCTCCTTCCTTCCCAACCGATATTCTTGTCAGAATTCAGTATGAAAGTGTATGCCCTACCACTTTTTGTCAGGCTTCTTATTGAGTAGTGGTCGATTTATCAAATATATGCTGTTTTCTTAGATACTAGCAAATGTCTACATTAGCATTGGCCAATCGAACTTTCCGCAAGGATAACTGTTTTGTATATGATGTCCAATGTGGTAGCTACTTGCCACATGTGGCTTACTAAGCACTTGAAAATGGATCAAGGTGGCTTGAGAATGGAATTTTAAATTTAATTTTAATGAACTTAAATGTAAACAGCCATGTAGTTATGGCTATTGCTATGGCAGTACAAGTCTGAATATTTTACTGTATTTTACCTTTTGGTTCTTTTCATCCTTATTAGAAATTACCCACATCTCTTTGGACAGTATTGTTTTTCTAATACCTTGGCTTGTATTTTTTTACGTGTCTTTTTCATCAATTCCCCTACCACAGGTGGGTTCATTTAGAAACTGTGAACATTTTACAAACCTTTCCAGTGTGAAATATTCTGTTCCATGACTCATTAACTAGAGGAGTCGCATAGAAACTTACATTTCCAGACTACCCGTTTGCTGGTGGTTTTCTTGGTCTCAGAATACTCATGAAAATAGTTTGAAGGTTTCCAGTTCAGAAGGAGCAGACAGACATGAGGAAACCATGGCAGTTATTTCTTTGAATCCTAATTGGCCCTTTTATTGTTATCCTATTGTGCTTCAGGCATACCTGTGCTAGTTTTTAATTTCATTGTCCTAATACTTAAATATTGCTCGAAAGCCCATATTAACACTTCCACTTAGTTTACAAAATTCTCTGGCTTATACTTTCCCACTATATCTACTGGTTGGAATGAAGCTGTCTGCAGTAGTCATTTGTTTTTGTTTCCTCCTGAAAATTACCTCCTTCATGTTTCTTGGATCACATCATTCCATGCAGGTGGTTTTCAGTGTGGTTCTTGGACATGAATTCCTTAACAATCCTTCAGTGTGATTACTGTGCACACTCACAAGTTCCAGAACCACTGTATTAGGGATTGCAAAATGGTGATCTTCAAATCCTATTAATCCTTATTTATTTATAGGAATTCCTCTGTAAAGAATTTTCCCTAATTAACTAGGTTATCCTGAATTGCAGCTTGAAAAGGCAGGATAATTGTTAATTTCCCTTTAATTGTTCATTTTCAGTTAGGAAAATACTTTTTTTTATTGATTGATTTTAGGGAGAAAGAGAAACACTGTTGTTGTTCCACTTATTGATGCATTCATTGCTTGCTTCATGTATGTGCTCTGACCAGACAGCAGAGAACCTGCAACCTTGGTGCATAGAGACAACTCTATAACCAACTGTGCTACCCAGCCAGGGCTAAACATTCGGTTTTTAATACATTCAGTGTTTCAATCAGATGCTATCATCGTTTGCTGGCTCCTATGCACCCTCTGACGTGGTCCTAGTGGTCTTTGATGGTTTCCTGGCTCTCTGAATCAGAAAACTATGTGGGTTCATCTTACACATTTCCTCCCCCAGCCCCAGAATCAGCAATTCAAGAAGCCCTGGTTTCTTTCAGTGGGATATGATACGCAGGCCACAATCCAGGTGCTTTGGAGTATCCACTGCTACTAGGGCAACGCTAGGAAATGTGTGTATTTTAGAAGAACAAAGAAAAGAATGAGTTTACACTTACATTTCTGCACCAAATTTAATATTACAGAGTTTTCACCTGATTTTGAATGTTTCCTTTCTTTAAAAAAAATCTTAGTTTTAACATTAACATAATTACTTATTAGCTTTAACTTACACTACACAATATCAAAAGATAAATACCAACATTACTATAATAATGATATTACTGATTGAAATTTAGGACTTCTTAGTGGCTCTATTTGTTGTTAGATTCTAGTTTACTAAAGTTGTAGACTCACTGCCACTTGAAATGACATTCTCCTTCCTGTGACTGTCCAGATGGATTTGCAGTTGGGTTGCAGACACTTGATGCTGTCCCTCAGCACTCACCAGGTCTGTGTGGCCGCTTGCTTCTTGTCCCAAGAACCTGCAACCCTGCCTGAGGGCTTTCTCTGGTGGAAGAAGTGTGGCATGGAGGAGGCGCAGGAGTTTTAACACCCTGGATGCAGCCCTCGACCCATGAAACAGACCAGACCCCTTGCTCATGAACTACTGGTTCAGCAACATGGATGAACTGCAATTACCATGCTGGGTAAAAGCCAAATAAAAGAGCACATGCTGTATGTTTCCACTTATAGAAACTGTAGAGAAGGCCTAGCCCTGGTTCGTGTCATCCCAATACGCCAAGGTTGAGGGCTTGATCTCCAGTCAGGGCACATACAAGAAGCAACCAATAAATGCATTAAGTGGAACAACAAATCAATGTTTCTCTTTCTCCCTAAAATCAATAAATAAAAAATTTAAAAATAAGAAGGGAGTACCTTGAAAAAAAGGGTAAAGAATGTAAACTAACCTGTAAGAATGGAAAGCAGATCAGTGGTTCCCTGTGGACTGATGGGGAGAAAGGGAGAGGTAGGTATTTTGGGTTGGTGACTATGTTTATTATCTTCTGCCAATTATACCTCAAAAAATGTTAACAATGCTAACAACAACAAAAGAAGCAGAAGAAGAAGAAAAAGAAAAGCTATACTAAGATAAAATTTCTCATTATGTGAGTGGTAAACACCCAGAAGCTTGCCATCAAACTTTCTTTGCAAAGCAGGACTCTCATACATTGCTGGTGGGAAAGAGAATTTGGCAACATCTGACAAGGTGACCCAGCAATTCTACCCCTAGGACTCCACCTTAAAGAAAATGGCAAAGAAAGTGACTTCACACACAAAGTTATTCATTGTGGCACCTGTAACTTTGGAAACACAAATGTCTACACTAGGTGGTAAGGTCCAATTCAGCACTGGAGTACTATGAAGGCCAGAAGGAATGACAGCGACTCTACTGATGATAAGGAATAACCAACCCCAGGATATATAGTTTATATAATGCAAATATCTATTTGCTTTCTTTTCTTCTTAAAACACTAGAACAATAAAGTGATGCTCTGGGAGGAGGAGAGAGGGCGCGGGGACAATTAAGAAGGTGAGCTCTAAATACAACAGACTTTGAAATCATGTAACTATGACATATTTATAAACTTTAAAAAGTTTAAGACAATCTCTAAAATTTAAAAATAGGATCTGAAATGAATGAATATCACTGCCTTGTTGGATTCCATAGAAGCTGACACTGAGACAAGAACTCAGAGGGGGACCCCTAGCAGCACCTGAAAGGAAGTAGGAAGGGAAGAAATCCATTTAAATTCACATCAGTTTCCTTTAGTATTTGGTTTTTTAAATGCTTCAGGACACATGTTCACATAAAAAACCATTTGTTTATTAAGAACAAGGATGAAATGTCTGTGAAAGTGGGGAGGCAAGAAATCCATTTACATCCACATCCGTTTGTAATTTATGTTTTATTTGAGCAAGTTTGTACTTTTGTTTAAAGAATCCGCCAACTTTTATTATTTCACAAGAATGAAGCAAGGGATAAAGGTAAGCTTAACCCTTTTGATTTTAACTACTGGCAAGCTGCTGGCCCCTGGGTAGATGATCTCTACTGAGATGGTACTCCTTACCAGAGCAGAGATTTTTAATACAGTTACACTTTGAACATGTGAACTAGTATACATAATTACAAAAGCAGGTCAACTCCAGTCTCATCAGTAGGAGCGAATGGCTGGGGGCACTGTGGCACAGTCAGACTCGTTTAAAGTTTTGTCGATTACAGGTCTGTATTCCAGAGAAACCTTAAACAGAAGAGTCCATAGTAAGTTGCAGCACAAAGATGTACTGACAGCAACTGTCTTATGCTCTTGAAAAACTAACTATAAAAGTAGATTTATGGACAAATATGCAGGCACTTAAAAACAAAGGTATTCAGTGGAGTATTTTTTCAACAACAAACTGGAAAATGATCTAAATGTACAGCAGGGGACTAGCCAGGAAATTACAGTAAATCCGTGTGGTAGAACACAGCAACTAAAATGACAACACAATTCTCGATGCTTTACAAAAATGTTCAAAAAGTAGGTAAAACCCTGTATATACTGTTATACTTGAAATATCTTTATACTGTGTTTTCTGTTTTTTTCCTACTTATAATTGAATATCTGTATACACACATAAGGAAAAAAAGTACACAACACAAAACAATTACTTCAAAATGACAATAAAGGATATTTCTAATTGGTGAGCTTATAAATGTTAATTTTCTTTATTCTTTTTGTACCTTCTATACTTTCTAACAAGAGCATGTATTTCTTTTACAATCATCAAAACCCCCAAACATTACTAAAAATAGGGTTGAACTCAGAGAAGAAAGTCTGACTTCTTCCTATACAATTAGAAAATAGCCTTCATGAAAAATTATGAACATGATTGACTCTCGGATTAAATTCTATTATTAAGATGACCACAGAGCAAAACTTAATTTCTGTAGACCCAGATAAAGGATCAAGGCTATCCTTACAAGCTATTAAAAGCTTAGGGATAAACACGTTGTACCTTAATTATTTCTGAACCTTAACATGTGGCAAAAATGCCCAATGGGTAAAACCAGGAGCCTCCACTGCAATCTCAGCAGGCTGTCCCTAGGACCTGCCCACCCCAACCCTTCTCTGCTTGCTCCATGCATCCCCTGGGCTTCCTGAGGTTGCTTCCAGGTGGTCGAGCCAATGGGAGGGGAGAGGGAAAGGAGCTTTCCTGTTCCACCCTCCACTCTCCATCAGGTTAGGAGTCACCATTTTAGACCCTGCCACCAGGCCTTGGGTGCTCACTCCCTGCCCAGTACCAATACTGTGGAAAGTCAGCCCTTCTGAACCATCCACCCATGCTGGATTCTGTTTCCAGGCAGAAGCCTGACAGTGTCTTTTTCAGTGGTGTCTCAAACTTATCAGCAGTTGATTTAAATCCATGGTGCTTTCCCCAGTTCATCAAATGTCATGTGTCAGTGCACATGTGAGCAAAACCACCTACCTTCCCAGTCTCAATGTCAACATAGGAAAGTGTGTGCTTCCTCCAGTGCTGCTCAAATGGCTTCTTCTGCTGCCCCTGGATGGGCTTGGAATAATCATACTCATCAATCCGCTCCTGAGGAAGAGAAAATAAGTTTATTTCAGAAAACACCACTGATAATTACATTCCAAATTTCTTATTACTTTAAGAGCAATATAACCACAAAACACAGCAAACTCATTAAACTGATACATGAGAGATTGGTCTGATATGAACTCACATCCCCTCAATAAGGAGGTCCCATTGTGCTAAAGCACACCTTGTTCAAAGAGCCAGGACCTTACTAGTCCATTTTCCAATCCATGTCTGCCTCTATCATTCCTAATAAAAAACCACTTGTGTGTATCTCACCTAAAGGAACACATAGCATGTAACATGATGCAACTAAGTACCAGATGCAGGGGAATGGAGGAAATGATGTGCCAGCCATCAGCCTCTATAGTTACCGGTAAGCCCCTCACTCTGTACTAGCCTATCCCTGAACCCTATGCCTTTACTCATCCCATTTCCACTACAGCCAAAGTCCTAATGAGGCCAGGACCCCTGAGGTCAGGCCACAGCTGGGCAGTGGGTTTGCAGAAGCAAGGAGGGTCCAGAGTTCCATCTCAGTGCTTTTATGCACTTCAAAGTTTATCAAATACTTTGTGTTTTTTTGCTCTATACTCTGGAAGATTTCAACTTCTTTTGGCCTTTTTAATTTAAATTCTTTAGTCTTAGCAATTACAGTGGAACCACGGTTCTCAAACTTAATTTGTTCCAGAAGGTTGCTCGAGAAGTGATTTATTCAAAAACCGAATCATACTCATACTGGCATATTCTCTCCTTTGTTACCTGAAGGACCATAACTGATCACACAGGTATCAGCATGAAAGAGTTGTCGGGGCAAGAACTGAAGTTCTTTCGACACTGAGACAGTTTTTCCGCAAACAACTTGGTCAAGAACCAAACTGTTTGAGATGGGAGACATTCAAGAACTGAGGTTTGACCATAAATTTAAAATTTCAAAATCTCTTAAAGAGAAGCTGAATGATATTAAGGAGTAACTTGCACATGGTAATAGGTAAGCCATACAAGAGCCTCTTCAAATAAAACCCAAAAGATCTAAACACTTGCTATTTCTCTGTAGTGAGGCAAGTGTGGAGTTGGGCAGAGGTGAGATCTTTTACCTTGGGGCAAGCGTGCCACAGCACATTCTCTTCTAAACCTGTAAGAACCGGACATGCTCTCCTGGGGTGAGAGGGTTCTACGTGCTATCTAACTGAATGAAATGAAGCCTTCGTTGCACCACAAGAACTGCCAACCCAGAGAGAAGCTTCCAGTGCTTCCGTACACACGATGAATATGCTTACCAATCTTTTCCTTCACACCAAGTAAACAACAAATCTAGTCCAGCCCCAATTGGTTGAGGATCAATTAATAAAATTTCACAGTAAATCAGGACCCTCTTGCTTAGCCAATCTCCCACTCACCCTGTCTGCAGACTGATAGGCTGTCTGCAACCCAAACACTGTCCTGGACCAGACTCAGTGGGCCTATCCAGAGGGAAGTGGCTCGGGGCTTGCTGATGTCGTTCATCCTTAACCAGCATTTGCCCCAAGTACCTCTGTCCATGACTTTTTGCTCTCATAAGCTGAGTGCTCTTTTCTGGCAGAATCTAATACATGTGCTCTACATAAAAATCAGCTCCTTTAAAAAAAAAAAAAGTGGCCTCAAGGTGAAGACCCATAATCACAGGCCCAAAATGATGATTTTAACTCATCATTTTAAACCATGAAAGTACTCAGGCTGCAGGTGAACCTTCACCCTAGTGAGGAAAAGTGCACTCTGCTTAGAGATGCCCCTGTTAGCAGGAGGAGATGCTGACCCAAAGCCAGAAAAATGTTCTGTGGTACGAACACAGTGAGAACACAGGTGTAGAAGTTACCAGGAGGTAAGAAAAGCATGTTTCTCAATTTACTTTTCTCATTTTACTCAAAATGGAGTAAAATGGGGAGAAGCTGCAGGGTCTGTCAGAGACTAAGTGATGCCTACAGGGAAGACACCTGGTGCACATGAGTGTCACAAAGGCGCACCTTGTAATCTTCCCGGGCATGGGCGCCACGTGACTCCTTCCTGGCCTCTGCTCCATAAATAGTCTGAAGCGCACAGAGCAGCAGGTTCTGCAGCTCCAAGGTCTCCACCAGGTCTGTGTTCCAGACCATTCCTGGGGAAACACAAGGCACCCGTGAGGGACAAACAGGATGGGACTAAGTCATCGCTGATTAGTACATCCTGCATTCCAACTGTGTGCAGGGCCTAGGAACTGCTCACCTCTGTCAAAGGTCTTCACATGCTTTAGGTCTCCGTAGAGCTGGCTGATTTTTTCACAACCCTCCTGCAACACGCTGCCCACACGGAACACTGCAGCATGATTCTGCATTGACTGTAACACAAAGTGTCATTGGGAAACTTTTATCAATACAAAGAAGCCACATGAAGAACTGCTGAACCTTCAGGTTTTCCTCTTGGGCATTTCATTTGTTGTAAATTATTTATATATATTGAACAGAAAAGCTAAGAAACTCAAACTGTGCTTATCACTCGGAATTTTAAAACGAAGTTTTTTTTCGTTTGTGAGATACTCTCAGCAATTTTCAAATATGCAATACAGTATTATTAAGTATAGTCACCATGATCCCCAGGACTTATTTAAAAGGAAATTTGTACCCTTTGACCTCCTTCACTCATTTTGCTTACTCCCTACCTCTGGCAACCACCAATCGGTCCTCTGTACCTATGAGCTCAGTTTGTGTTTTAAGATTCCACACATAGCTGATATGGTAATTGTCTTTCTGTGACTTACTTCACTTAGCTTAATACCCTTCAGGTTCATCCATGTTGTTCATCCATGCATGTGGCAGAACTCCCTTCTTTTTATGGCTAAATAATATTCCACTGTACATATGTGCCTCATCTTTATCCATTTACCTGTCAACGTTTTCATGATTTTGCAATTGTAAATGCTGCTGTAATGAAAACAAGGGAGCATGTATCTTTTCAAATTAGTGTTTTTCTTTGGATAAATACCTAGAAGTGGAATTGCTGTATCAATAGTAGTTCCATTTTAATTTTTTGAAGAATCTCCATACTATTTTCTATAGTGGCTGCACGAATTTACATTCCCATCAGCTGTGCACGGGGATTCCCTTTTCTCTATATCCTTGCCAACATTTATCTTTTGATAATAGTCACTCTGACGGGTGTGAGGTAATATTGCATTGTGGTTTTGATTTGCATTTCCCTGATTCTCCGATGATTAATGGTGTTAGGCATCTTTTCATGTGCCTGTTGACCATTTCTATGTCTTCTTTGGAAAAATGTATATTAAGATCGTCTGCCCATTTAAAAAAAAATTTTTTTTTTTGCTATTAAGTTGTATGAATTCTTTATATATTCATGTATTAGCACCTGATTAGATGTATGGTTTGCAATTATTTTCTTCCATTCCATAGGCTGCCTTTTCATTTTGTTGGTTTCCTTTGCTGTGCAGAAGCTTTTTAGTCTGATGTAGTCCCACTTGTTTATGCTTTTTTGCTTCTGCTGTCAGGTCCCAAAAATCACAGCTAAGATTGATGTCAAGGAGCTCACTCCGTTTTCTCCTAGCTTTATGGTTTCAAGTCTTTAATTCATTTGGAGTTAATTTTTGTGTATGGTGTAAGACAGTGATCCAGTTTCATTCTTTTGCTTGTGGTTGTCCAATTTTCCCAACGTCATTTATTGAAGAGCCTGTGCTTTCCCCATTGTACATTCTTGGCTGCTTTGTCATAAATTCACTGATCATATATGCATGGGCTATTGATCTATTTTATTCCACTAATCTATACGTCTGTTTTTATGCCAATACCATACCTACTGTTTTATTACTATAGCTTTGTAATATAGTTTGAAATCACAGAGTGTGATACTTCTACCTTTGTTCTTCCTTTTCAAGATTACTGTGGCTATTCAGGGTCTTTTGTGGGTTCCACACAAATTTTAGAATTATTTGTTTTATTTATGAGAAAAATACCACTGGAATTTTGATAGCAATTACACTAAATCTACAGATTGCTTTGGGTAGTATGGACATTTTAACAATATCAATTCTTACTGTCTACAAGCACAAAACCTCTGTTTATTTGTGTCTTTAATTTCTTTCATCAATGTGTTAACAGTTTTCAGTACTGAAGTTGTTCACCTCTTTGGTTACACTTATTCCTACGTATTTTATTCACTTTGATACAAATATAAATGGGACCATTTTCTTAATTTCTCTGAGAGTTCATGATCAGTATATAGAAATGCCACAGATTTTTATATGTTGATTTTGTATCCTGCAACTTTAGTGACCTCATTAGTTCTATTTGTTTTTTGGTGGAATCTTTAGAGTTCTCTATATACAATACCATGTCATCTGCAAATAGTGAGCATTTTACTGTTATTTTTTTGTTGGTTTTTTTTTTTTTTTTTGTAATTTAGATATATTTTAGTTCTTTTTCTTACCTGATTGCTCTGGATAGGACTTCCAATGTTATGGTGAATAAAAGTAGTGAGAGTGAGCACTCTTGTCTGTTCCTAATCTTAGAGGAAAAGTTTACAGCCTTTCACTGTTGAGTATGATATAAGCTACGGCCTTGTCATTTATAGCCTGTATTATGTTGAGATATGTTCTTTCTATACCCACTTTGTCGAGAGTTTTTATCATAAATAAATGTTAAGATAAAGTTTTGATTAAAGCTTTTAACACATGGTGGCAGAAAGGGCGTAAGCTCTCCATCCTCGAATACCCGAGGAGACAGCAGCTCCATGAGGGCTGCAGGACACCTTCTTGCCCCACTCAAAAGGTTTGATGTTAAATGTTAACTGTTGTAAGAGCCAGCAGATGCCCCCTTGGTGATGCAAACTAACAAGTGCTGAGATAATGAGGTGGTTACAGTAGGTGCTGAGGTTGCAGGTTGTGAAGATGCCTGGGGACCCTCAATGCTTGCTCTGCTGGTAATTCTGTAGAAGCCATACATTAAGTACCTTTAGGGTTTTATTGCTTATGCTCCTAAGAAGTGTGGTATGAAATAAACTTGAAAATTATTTCAGGCATGATACAAAGTAGAATCTACTTTCGTTTCCTATCATTTACTGAATGATCTTTCATCACTCTTGAAAAACCCCTTTATCATATGCTAAATCCCAGCATGTACCAAGAGGCTTATTTCTGGATTTGTTTGCCTGACCTAGATGTCTGTTCCTCTACGAATATCACACTAATGTAGCTTTATAATTTAATTCTATTTACTATACATCTCACCCTCTTCCTTAGAATGATGCATCACAGTAAGATTATAATGCATACCATCAATGTTCAGTTTTTCAAGAAGAGCAAATGAAAAAAACTTGTCTTAGAATCTAATTAATACATTTTTTTATTCTTCAGTAGTTTATTTTTTGCACACCCTTTTTACACAGGGTAAAAAGGTTAGGTTTACTCAAGGCATTTAAATGTTTTGGCTGCACTGAGAATGAGATATTATCTTCTGAGGGGATTATTGCAGGCATATTGGAAAGCTACTGATTTCTGTATATGAATCTTTTATCCAGACACCTTACTTCATTGTTGCATTGTGTTTATTAGTTTTTCAGTTTATTCTCTTGGAATACTTAGGTAATCATATCTGTAACTAATGATAATTTTATCTATTTCTTTTCAATACACACGTAATTTCTTTTTTGTTTCTTACCGTATAAGCTAGAATCAGAAAAAAAACCACACAAAAACAAAACACAGAAAAGCACAAAACAAAACAACCCCCCCATCCCCCAGTCAATTCCACAAGGGCAGAAATTTTTGCGTTTTGTTCAGTGTTGACTCTGGCATCTAAAACTCTGCCTGGCACATGGTGTCTGGGGGTAATGCCTCTAGTGCTTCCTATTTCAAAGTCTCTATTGGATTTGCCATTTCTATTCCCTGTATGACACAATGGTCACATCAATCCCAGCTGGCCCTCTACCCCTGGCATCAGCACCCTACAGAAATTCTGCAGAATATCACTTAACTGGTTTTCCATAAGTATACTTCTGTTCCTTCACTCATGCTATTTTCCTCACCAGTCTATGAAGCCTTCCTGAAACCCAGTCTCACCTGAAGACAGAAGTTGCATAGCTGCATGCAACTGTTTTTTTTTGGTGGTAACTGTGTGTATGTGCCACCTTTCAGAATATGACTAAAGCAAGGGCCTTCTTTTCAGAAAGTGTCTCCACAAAGAAATTCTTGCAAATAATTTCAAGTGGACACAGATCTCACTCATGGACCAAGAATCCCTGTATTAGAAGAGTTTGATAGATTCCTAGCCATTTTACATACATTTTTTATTGATCTAAACCTGTGTTATCCAGTGCAATAGCCACTAACTGCATGTACCTATTTACATTAAAATTGAAATTAAATAAATTTAAAATTCAGTTCCTTTGACTGGCTACATTTCATGTGCTCCATAGTCGCATGCGGTCAAGATATGGGGCGTTTCCACCCTCATAGAATGTTCCACCAGACATGCTGATCTAGAAAGTAAATATTCTGACAGTGACCAACGCACAGATTACGGTTCCCAACCACGATCCTTGCTCCCCTCTTCCTGATTTTACTTATGGGCATCGAAGGCCCAGTATAAAGGCATTTCCAAAGGAAGTCGGCTGTGATCATGGGACTGACTTCTCAACAGTGAGATGTATGTGCTGAGCTTGGAGGAAGCCTGCTAAAAGGAAGCTTCCAGCTAGGAACTGAGCTCAGACCTTCCACCGTCCCTCCTTCTTCAGGCTGTGGCATATACAAGATGGCCAAAGATGGTGTGAGGAAAGAAGCCCACATACAAGCATCCTAGGGTTTATGAGAGAAGGCTGAGTCTCTGATGCTGCAGAGTCACTATTACTACCCTTGGCCACTACCTACAGCCTTCTAAGTGGAAGACATGCACTTTAATTTAATTTAATTTCTTTCTTACTCCTACTTGATACTGCAAGGAATATGTCCTTCTGCTGTTTACACCAAACCCCAGGGCAGGGCTATCGATGTGACCAGTCTGCTCAATGCAGGGTGTGTCCAGGTTCTTACCTTCTGCATGTTGAGTCGTAGTTCTGATGTCCTTATGCTTCCATCAGCAAATCTCAATTTGTCAAGATTCATGACAGATTCCTCTCCAGCATTTGCTTTAATAGGGGGAACTTTATCTCCTAAAAAGGGAAAGCTAGAATTTAACTTCTGAAAAAACTGAGAAAAACTGGATGAATTGAATGGCACCAAATGTGTATTATAACCTTTTAGGGAGTTTGGAAAACACACCTATAACTCCATCTGGACCACCCTATACCCGAGGAACCATCTGTTGATTTGGGGTCAAAGAGTAAACTTAAAGACAAAATTTCTGACAAAAAGTAGGTGTCCAATTAAGTAATTTTTGAATGAACAAAAGAGAAACCACCTTTTAAGTTTAAAAACTAGATTCATGCTAACAGACCTTGTACCATTACTTTCTAGTAAGAGGAAAAATGGCATCCTTCAGGACAGCGGTTCTCCACAAATCTACCAAGCCCTCCTTCCCCCTCATTGGCCTGGGTAGCTGTGTTTATATCTCTCGCTGATCCTGAACCTTATACTCACTTAACTACACCTCCAGGTTTGCTCTTCTCGACTTTCTAAAAAGATAAGTATTTTAAAGATTTTTAAGGCTTTTTTGGGAATGCTGTTTTTAAACGTGTTTTCTTCAGCAAATAATATGTGCAGGAGTTATGAAACACAGGAGACAAAGGTCTGCAGATAAAGCAGAGGCACTGGCCACTCTGTGATCTGCCTGAGCTTTTCTACGTAGGCTGGTGCTCCCTCTGCTTTTGTTTTTAATGTTAAAAAAAATTATCATTTAGCCCTGGCTGGTGTGGCTTCAGTGGACTGAGGGCCAGTCTGCGAGCCAAAAGGTCCCCAGCTCGATTCTCTGTCAGGACACAGGCCTCAGTTGTGGGCGGGTCCCTGGCTGGGGGCATGGGAGAGACAACTGATTGATGTACCTCTCGCACATTGCTGTTTCTCTCCCTTTCTCCCTCCCTTCCACTCTCTCCAAAAGTAAATAAAACCTTAAAAAAGGTTATACAGTAAAATTGACTGTTTTCTAGGTATGTAATGTTATACATTTTAATACACATACAGATTCCTGTAACTACCATAATTAAGATACAGGGCAGGGTTTAAACACATTAATATTTAAAATATTCATATTTTGAGGAAAGTAGTGGCACACACATTTCTCCTTTCCTTTTTGAACTTTTAAAAATTAATGTATAATTAAGTTACAATACCAGTTTTAGCGTAGTTTTGCAAGTTTGGACAAAGAGATGCAGAGACCCCACCACAAGCAGGATATAGTACCTGGCAACCACTGATCCATCTCAGTCCCTAGTTTTGCCTTTTCTAGAATGTTATATAAATAGAATTATTCACGTAGTCTTTTGAGTCTGGATCATACAGCCTAATACATTCAAAATTCACTCATGCTGACACATGTATGGGTAGTTTGTTCCTTTTTATTGCCGAGTTTAAAAAAATTCTGAGTGTGCATTGATCCTTCAGATATGTGTAAGGTACACTTCTGAAACTTCATTTTTCTCATTTTCAAAGAAAGGGAACCTCATGTTTTCTGCTTTGCTTCTGCCAGGGAGATGTGCACTAGATCTGGAGTCAGACAAGGCAGGTTTAATTCCTGCCACTGTGACAATGACTGGAGACAAGGCCCCACTTCTGCATGTCAGCCTGGAGCTGCAAACAGAGCATGTAAATGTTTCTGAACATGTAATCTGTCCTTTTTATTATGTACATCTTGATACCTGCAGATACAAAAGGGGGTATAGCATCTTCTTACACTAAGAGTTGTTTAATTAGTGGTTAGCAAGACTGTACTGTTTTCAAAGCATCACTTTCACCAATTTAAAATCTGTACAAAAATCTCTGTTCAATAGAAACAGTGAAACTGATACATAGTTAACACCAATGAAATGGAATGGAAAGATTCAAGGCCCAGGGATCCCACTGGCCTTGCCTTCAGCCTCACATTGTTGTTCTGAACAAATGAGACAAAGTAACCAATGTGCAGACCCTTTGGAAGGTCAGAGCAACTAACTGCCCTGTTCTTAGTGGTACTAAGTGTAAATTTACACTTTCAGCAGACAGTATTTTTTTCTCTGCAAATGTTTAAAATTACCACAAGAAGAAAATCACTGCTTAACACCCATTCTGTCACCCAAGGGGGAGAGCCATGATCCCAGCCTTTGTTTTGTTTGCATTCAATCATCCCTTTCTCCTTTGGATTAGTTAACGCTTTGTTTTCAGAATGGCCTAAATTACTTTTCTGTAAGTACCAAAAAGTTATATATTCATTTGTACCTATGACTTAAAATATTTCATTGCAAGCAAGTAATTTATATCAGGCAACTAATATGTGAGAAATTTTCCCTCAAAATAACAATTTCCTAAGTGATTTTTCTCAGCAGCACATAGTAACTGCAAAAAAATTATGATCAAACACATTACCCTCTTAATTGTTAAAGACCACCCACCCCGCCTGTGTCCAGTCCCAAGTGTGCCACCATGTAAACCTTTGAATTTGTTTTCCTTACTTCCAGGGGGAAAACAAGACCACCACTATACGACTAAGCAAATCTCCAATTACAGACCTTGACTTTGCAACCTTTTGCCCCCTGAAACACCTTGGTCAGCTATCTGTAGAAAACATACCAGGTCTACAGGACTCTGCAATAGTCAGGGCACATGCCCGGCCAAAGACGACCAGGTCCAAAAGCGAGTTTGCCCCAAGGCGGTTGGCGCCATGCACTGAGGCACAGGCGGCCTCCCCGCAGGCGTACAGGCCGGGCACGATCTGGTCCTGGCCGTTCACATGCCTCAGAACCTGTGGGAAAGAGGAATAAAGAGGTAAGAGTGCAGTCTGCATAGGCTGTTCCCCACAGAGAACAGTGACGCTGCAGGTCAAAGCTAGGACAGGGTCTTCTCTCGTCTACAGGGAACCCCCTGGACCTATCCCTCTGCCTTGGGACACTCGTTACTCTGGGCCGAGGTCAAAGGACCCCAAATGGTAGCACCTGTGATTTCAATACCATGACTAATCTGATCAGAAGCCTCAGCCATCACTAGACTTGACCCCCTATATTCCCACCCTTGGATTCTGGATTCAGGTGAAGGGAGCATGGGCAGGGTGCAGGCACATTAAACTATGAGGTAGAAGACGAGTTATAATTCAGACTCTTTCAACTTATGACTCATTTATGAAGTGAGAATACAATTCCTATCACCTTATCAGAGGAGGGACTAAAAAGTGATTGCAAAGCTCTTGGTGAACTCCAAACCACCCAAACATATTAACTGTAAAGAACACACAGTTTACAAGGTCACTATAAAAATAGCATGAGATCATAAAGGAAAAAACTGTAAATGATATATATGACTATTTACTAAGAAGGGGTTAATAAATTATTAACAATTGTTATTAAGGAGTGAATGCAAAAACTAGAATATAATTAAGGGCTTCTTCTGCTCTCCAGTAATAGCAATTTAAAGAAAGTACAGCCTGAACAACAAGTACTTCTTTGAGAAAAATGCCTCCCTTTTCCTAAAATGATCTAAAAGGACAACTTCAAGGTGAGCGCACTGTCCCCGTCCTCTTTCCTGCTGTGTAATCACCTGCCCCTTGTAGTTGGTGGGAATGCCACCCATGTTGTAATGCACAGTGGGAAGGACAGGGATCGGCTCCTTGGTGACGTCCACACCAGCAAAGATCATGGCTGTCTCTGAAATGCCAGGCAGGCGGATGGCCAGCTGCTCTGGGGGCAGGTGGTGCAACTGCAGGTAGACGTGATCTTTCTCAGGGCCACAGCCTCTGGTCAGCAGGGACAGTACAACATAAGTCGAAGAACAGTGATTACAGATGACGTGAGATAATGAAATCACCGAAGCACATGAGGCTCCCCACTTTTTGATACTAAATAAAACCCATTCATCTCATCTTTTCTAAGCACCTATTATGTGCCAGGGTGGACTCCAGACGCTGGACACAGCCATGAACACCACGGACAGACATCCGGGCCTCACTGTTTGCTATGCTTTTCTTGGGAAATGCATTAGAAAGTCCTTTTATGCCAAATACTCCAAAATCATTTGCCTTCTCCACATAAAAATGTAAAACTTCCAAGGCCATACCAACAGATATTTGATGTGTCACCACAGTAAGGCACAGTGTCAGGCACTGAAGAGCCTGAAGCTGCCTTGCTGAAGAACAAATAGCCCACACACCTTGAAGGTACCAAAATGTGGGCTAAAACACAATACAACACCAAAGGCTCCCACACTACCTTCCCACCAGGGGTGTCATCTCTTACTTCTGCAATGCTGTCTGTCTCTGTCACACACTCACACTTACACAAATATGTTCCAAACATTTGAGAAAGATTTCAATCCAACTGGCTAAACTTCTCAAAATGTAACTCTAGGGAGACATAAACTAACAGACAGGAATTAGAAGTTGCAGAGACAAAAGCCCACCTGCCTACACAGAGGTGAGGGTGGGTGCTGCAACTGACATAGGAGCCACGCCAGCCCAGTTAAAATACAGACGTGAACAACAGCCACCAAAGAGAAAGGAGGCTGTGCTTGCGTGCGCATGCACTCAGACACCTTTGGTGGTAATCACACAGACCTTCCTTCACGGATTTCCAGAGTCATGGACCGAGAAACGACATCTCTGGAGGCCAGGTCCTTTGCGACTGGGGCATATCGCTCCATGAACCTCTCGCCTTGACTGTTAATGAGAATGCCACCTTCTCCACGGCATCCTTCCGTGATGAGACAGCCAGCACCATATATGCCTGCAAAGAACCCAGTTAATTAAATATTTATAATCTGACAATGCTAGGCCTATGCTAGTATTTTCTGAAAGATATTTGGGGAGGGATGGTAAAGGGTATGCAAAGAACATTAAAGTCAACGGTGTAGGTATGACAGAAGGAAAATTAAGGAATAGTAAGTAGGAAGTTTCTATAACAAAGGCATTGATAAAACTGCAGAGAGGAGGAAGGGCAGCTACCGTGGACAATAATGCAGTCCTGCTGAGTACTCCGATTTTAATGTTTTGACACAACTAAGTTTACGTTAAATATCTCAAGTTTTGTTTCAATTTTTTAACACCCTTTTGCACCCTGAAATTGTGGTGACTTAGGTTAAAAAAAATAAAAATAAATAAATAAATATATATATATATGATTATAATGATTCTAAATAATATTATCCCCAGTTTCACAGAAGGGCGATTAAAGCTTAGTAAGTTGCCCTACGTCCCATGGCTGGGAAGGGCAGAGACCAAGCTCACGCCTGACAACACACGAGATCTGCACCCTCCTCCTCAACTTGGTCTTCAATGTAATGAAAACGAGGAATGCCAGTTTTAACAAAGGAGACAGATACATAACGTAATTTCAAAGTTAACACTTTCATTCATACACCAAAAGTGTTATCTTGCTTTTAAAACAAGAATGCGAATTCTTGTATTTCACTTGCTTTTCAGTGTTCCTACTTTCAATGACATTTTTTCCAGTGGTTTATTTCTCACACACTGAAAAGGAAGCATGAGATATGGAGCTCTAAATAAATCACAGAGGGAATTCAAAAGTCTGGTTAGAACTAGTAATTATAAAACCTTATTATAAAATTCATTATTTATTTTTTGTCCCTGCCAGGGATCAGAAAGGACATACTGACAAACAGCAAAGAGAAAACAGAGATCTAGCTCTTAGCACAGTGGCCACTGCTACAATGTGTGAAGTCTTCTCTGTTGACGGATCAGAAAAGCAACCCAGAATGAAGGTCAGGATGAGATTCATCTCCCAAGAGAAAGATTCTGAGATTCATTTATGGATAACATCCCGGCAAATCTCTCAAACCTGCAGTCCCAGTCTAGGCTGCATTTGTACTGTCTGAATCCCACACTTGTAACGTCTGATGACCCAACATGAGTTCACCCCCACCACGACTGGCACCCTCACTCAGTAGCGCCCCACGGAGCCCTGCATGTCAGAGCTACATCCTGACGGCACTGTCACTGGGGCAGTCTCATGTTCTCCTCACAAGCTGAAATATGCCAATGCCACTTTTCTGGCCACATGTATTTCTTCTCACTTTCAGAATATTCACTCAGTAAAAACTGACTGAGGTCCCACCAAGTGCCAAGTACTGAGAAGATAGCAGTAAATGAAAGAGACCTGCCTCCGCCTTCCGGGGCTTGACAACTCAGTGGAGAAAGTGACACTGAAACAACCATTGCTTTATGGCTGGGATAAGTACACCTGGACAAGGTGTAGTTAAGACCAGACCTCCACGGCCTAGGGTGAAGCAGAGAAAGTCTATGAGAAAGTGACATATTAGGACCTGAGAGGTTAAAAAGAGGGTAAGTTTGTACAGGAACTGCAGAGGAGCATTCTACAGGTACTGAGTGCTTAAAAGACACAAAGAGCTTCGGTTCTGTGAAGGTAGCCCCATCCTACCTGTGGGGTGAAACTGAACGAACTCCAAGTCCTGGCAGGGAAGGCCTGCCCTGGTGATCATGGCAGTGCCATCTCCGGTGCTGGTGTGGGCAGACGTGCAGCTGAAGTAGGTACGCCCGTAGCCTCTGGAAAACAGACAAGCCGGCACAGAGAGGGTGGTGACTCTACACGGTGCCTCAGCAGAACCTCCTTTCTAATGGCACTGAGTGGACAGCAGCCCACGCAGCACCGCCAGAGCTGCCCGCTGCACACACTACCCTGGGCAACTGAGAGGGGGCCCCAGGGCAGAGAAGGTACTCTCATTTGTAATTTAGTACTTCTGTGACATCTGAGTGATTTCTCTGATGATAAGCATATAAAACTTTTACAATGAAATTTTAAAATGTTTATGGATTCATCTTTTTAAAAAGGTTAAAATAAGACTGATGATATATAATGGAATTTACTTATTTTCATCATGTGAACAAAGAGCACTTAACTAACCAAAAAATCAGTGTAAAACTGTATCCATTAAAGCAAAAGAGATATTATTCCAAGTGTCATGTGATTCTCCAGGCCTCAGTCTCCTCATGGGTCTTCCCCACTGCACACTGATAAGACACTTTCTTACCCACCTCAGAGGTGGGTACTATTGTTGCCCCCTTGAGACAGGAGAACTGAGGCTGGCAAAAGTGATTACCCTTACAGGCTAAGAGACAGCCTGTGTCTGAACCACAAGTCCAAGATGCCTCTACTTTTATTACGATTAAAAAACTCTGAAACAGAACTTCCTTACAGAGAAGTTAAATACAATAAAATCAGATTCCTACCCAGTAGCTATAACAGTGTTCTTTGCTCTTATGCGATGGATGGACCCGTCTTCTATGCACAGTGCGATGACACCGCGACACTCCCCATTTTCCATCAGGAGATCCAAGGCAAAATACTCCACAAAATAGCTGGTATCATACCGCAAAGACTAAGAAAAAAATTTTTTTTTTAATTTTTAAAAAATTAAATGATCCCACATTTTTAATTACACTTACAGTGTTAAACCAACATTTAAGGTGATGCTGTTCACGTGAACAGGTTAAAAACCTTATGTGTTGTGTAACAAATGGACTGGGTGAACTCTAGAGTACCAGGCTGGAAACAAGTCACAGACACTGATTCATACCACCACAGTGCCAATGCTTTGTGAAGCAACACGAAAGGGCTCTACTTTTGGTTGTACAAACAAAACATAACAAGGTGCACACACATCAGAACATGCCAGGAGGAGACTGACACCAGGAGGAGACTGACACTAGGAAGAGACTGGTAATGTGCTAACATGTCTCTTATTTCTACATATTCTAAGAGGCATCCAGGCTCTCTGGAGCCACATGTGACTTGAAGCCAGACCTGGGGCCCACGAACCACAGGATCTCGACTTAGGCTGGGCTGTACTATATGGGAGCTGCTAGCCACACACAACCACTTAAATAAAACAAAACATTCAGCCCCACAGCACACCAGTCACATTTGTGATGGTCACACATGGTGGGAAGCTGTTGGACTGGATCGCCCAGGTAAGCATACTTCGATGGCAGCAAAAGGTTCAATAATGGACAACAATGGCCCGAGCCCTGGATCTGATTGTACCCTCAGCTCACGGAAGGGTCTCTCATGAAACTGTCAGTTTCTCACGTGACATACAATTCTATTGGATGAGCAGGTCCTGTCATGTATGTGTCAACACACTTGGCCAGAATAGTCACTAGTGTCCTAACACTTGCAAATCAATGACCTGTTGTAAACAAGCATCCAGAATACTGATTATTCTGAATCAACATTACTCAGAATATTGCTTAGTTGGTCGTGTCAAAGTTTGCCTTGATTATCCAGTGACTAGTAGCCCTCAAGTCTTAGTCCAGTTTTAACAGTTAAGTATTAAAACAAATCAATCAGTTTATGAACTCAAGAGGTGGTGAAAGGGCCTTAAAATATGCACTCTGCTTTCATACTTTCAGTGTGACAGGTCACAAGTTCAAACCTGGTATGTAATGATTATTAATTTAGTTTTCTAAAATAGATTCTTTCTAATTAACACTTATTGCACATGGCCTACCAAGGTGTTTTGTTGCTTTTTAAGGCACTACACCTTAAGCTGATTTTCTGACACTGTGACACATCCCCAGGTGGCCTGTCTCCAGTTCATCACCATATGCTTGGCCAGACTGGACCATATCCAACCACCCTGGGCATTCAGGACAGCCTCACCCTTCCATACAACGTGTGTAGCAGTGAGTGGCCAGTGCGGTCCGCCACGCAGCAGCACCGATGGGCCTGCCCGCCTTTCCCAAACTTAAGGCTCTGTCCGCCAAAGGCCCGCTGGTATATCTTCCCATCCTCAGTTCTGCTAAATGGCATGCCATAATTCTCTAGCTGTGAAACAAAAATAAACAATAGTACTTTATTTATTTTTTATTTTTTAACGTTTTATTTATTTTTTAAGAGAGAGGGGAGGGGAGGGAGGAGCAAAACATGACTTGACTGCCTCTTGCACGCACCCAAGTGGGGACTTGGTCCACAACCCAAACATGTGCCCCAACCGGGAATCAAACTGGCAACCCTTGGGTTTGCAGGCCAGTGCTCAATCTATTGAGCCATACCAGCCGGGGCACACCTAGTACTTTAAAGGAATCAAGACACTCATGGCTAATTTACTCCGAGCAACTTCTACCTAAATCTGCAAACCCAACACGAATATATTCTACAAAAACGTTCACATGTCAGGAAAGAGAAATAGTTCCTTATTAAATGAATGGTCAATAGCAGAAAAGATTTCCCTTGTTACATTGTCTTGTCACCATCTTTATTAGCCAACACCACCTGCCTCAATACCATTAAAAACAGACTGTGAGGACATTACCTCAACCACAGAGGCAGGGGCCTGCTCTGTCATATAGTGGATGGCATCCTGGTCCCCCAGCCAGTCAGAGCCCTTCACGGTGTCATAGAAGTGCCACCTCCAGTTGTCCTCCTCCATGTTCCCCAGAGCAGCGTTGATTCCTCCCTAGAAACAAACACAGAGCAAACTTAGGAGCTACAAATGGGAGTCCCACGGCACCTTGCAGGCTCATCTCTCCAGGGCCCCTCCCGGGAACCAGAGTTGGAGAAAGCCAAGTACTTGAGAGGTAACTGTCTGTGAAGGATCTGACTGTGGACTAGTTTCAGGACTTTCATTACCAGAGGGAGGCAGCACTGCAGGGCAGGTTCTAAATCACACCTCTTCCCCTTAGCAAGCTAATGATGTGGGCCAAGTTATTGGAGCCCTCATCATCGGCCTCAGTCTCTGTTATCTGTGAACAGGACATGGAGCTGAACACCGTAAAGAGTTGTCTGGAGAACTAAGTGAGAGGTTACATGTGCAACACTTCTCACCAGACTTGGCACATAAAAGGTACTCAACAAATCTAGGTAATTTTATGACAAAATGTTCCTAATGGTATTCATGGGCATGTGCTAAAGACGAGAAGTACTGCCAAGTAGTAAACTACAAACTCAGAGTCATACTCCCCACACCCCTGCTTCTTTTTGCTGTGCACGGTCACCCCATCCCCACTGTATCCTCACTGCCTCCACCCCTCAGAGGCACAGAAAACGCAGCTCAGGGACAAATATGAGGCTTACCCTTTTCTCCCCAACTTAATTGGATTCCTCTTCCTCTTTAGATAATTGTTCTTTCACAAGTAAAGGCACATTTTCTAAGTTACCGTTCTTTTTTCCAATTGTTATTCAATCAAAACTCTTGAATCAAGCACACTCATGTTGGAATTCCTTCCCCACGTAGTGCTGTTGTGCCTCGGTTTCCCAAGTTATGTGTTAGGACAAAGTGAGTCACTGGCAGAGAGTGAGGAACCTTGTTAGGTCCTTCCTCCCTTCTCCACCCCCTCCAACTGTAAACCCAAGCACAACCCTGATAAAATATGTGTAATATTATAGTAGTAGCAGAATACAGAAAACTGGTATAAAATAACAAAAATACTTGGCCCAGTACATGCATAAATGCTATTTATTTTATGGCTACTATTTGTTAAGAATCAGGGCCATAGATTCCTAGTCTTTTGGGCATTCTTAGAAGTATTCTTCAAATTCTCCCAGGTCCCTACCTGTCTAATCCTTCCAATTAAACCTCTTTTCTCAAGAACCAATATTCAAATTAAGCTATCCTTTCCTTATTCTTTTTATTTTATTAATATTGCACTACCTGAACACTTTTATTTCATAATATTATTTAAAATTATTTGTTTGTATTTTTCCTTTAAGACAATGAATTCTCCAAAGGTGTATATTTATTCTTTAATTTACAAAGCATAGCTTAGAACAAAGTTTCTGGACAGCTAAGTGCCTAAAGAACACGACTGGACAACTGGACACTGAATACAGACTATTCCAGATTAGAGAGGCTTTTATGGTCCCTGGAAAGTCACCATACACTCTGTTGTCTCTGTAAAGAAAAGACAGTCAGATATGATTTTGGAATACTACCTGTATGCAACCTGGGCACACCTACAGTGTGCCAGAATGAAAGAACAAAATTGTGAAATCACTGAATAATTTTTACCTCACTTTTGTCCTCTTCCCTAAATTCGGAGCCACTGTTTCTCTGCCCTGCACACTCGTGCCTCCATCAAAGCTCGTCGCCACCACACTGAATGAGGGTGCAGCGGCAACCACCAGATTCACAGCAGATAGAAAGCAGGCCCATGGACAGGCCCACTTCAGACCGGTAAGTGCAGTAAGCAAAAGGGAACCAAGAAGGGGGGAAAGAGGCTAGGTGGAGTAGTGACAGAAGACCTGAATGTGACTAGAACAGAAACAAGAGTGACAGATTGGCCCTAGGCATGAGAGTGGGTGCAGTGTGGGCAATGATCCCTGAGAGAGTGGGGCCAAATGAGTGCAAGGAACATGATGGGAAGGCCGCCTGTGGCAGAAGGCTGCTCCGGCACAGGCTGCATTGCACGGTGACTCGCAGGTGCCAGAAGCACTGGGAAAGTCCCTTTTTCTTACCTGGGCTGCCACAGTGTGGGACCTGGTGGGAAAAAGCTTTGTAACACAGGCTGTGTTAAACCCTGCCTCAGAAAGGCCGAAGGCAGCTCGCAAGCCTGCCCCTCCAGCACCGACCACCACTGCATCAAATTCATGATCCACTACTGGGTACTGTGTAGAAATCTGGAAGAGAAAAATTCACAAGTCAATCACCCATTCAACTATGTTGAACACTGAGACTGTAGCTACAGTGAAAGAAGAAATACAAAAGAGCAAGTGCCCAGAGGGCCTCCGCCCTGTGTGAGGCTGAATATCAACAACTTGTAGTCCTGAGACGTGGCAGGCACACCCTCAGTAAAAGGGGTCAGCCAGCTCTACCAGTACTGGGTAGAGCCACCTGCCCTATGTAGGTAGGAAACTAACATTAGCTGGAATGCTGAAGATATACAGGTATACCTCTAAGCAGGGAGCTGTAGACACAAAGGAAAACACCAACACAGATCAAAATACCAATTCTAAAGTTGGCTTTTCTTTTTAATTATCATTTTTACTTATCTTCTTTTTTATACATAGAGCTTTTAATGTAGTGTAGGTCACAGTTTTCCACTCGTGACCTTTAAGCTGCCCATGAAAATGTTAAAATTAAATGTTGTTTTCATTTAGAGAAGCATATTCCAGGTCATCGGCATGACAACAGAAGGACCAAGGACCAAAACTCTACTTCAGGCCCATGTTTGCATCTTTGACTGAGAAGGCCACTCGCAGTCAGTAACTATTGTGAAATTATAAGAACCTGTAAGCAAATTTCAGTGTCTTCGACAGAGAACAGACAAGCCCAATGGACACAAGAGCCTACATGGTCCTGTATGGATCAGTGTTATCATCCACCACAGTAAACACTGTTCATTTGTCCTTTGTATTTTATTATTTTGTTGCTTTACTTGATTTAAATTTTAATGTTTTATAGATACATAAGAACTACAAAAAAATGGTAATATATATGCTTATATTTGTATTACTGTAAGTATTAATTACTCTAAAAAAAAATAACCTGGGTAAAAAATATACTGGAGTGAGAATTTTTTCCTTTAAATAAGACCTGTGTATTACTCAAATATAGTAAAAACTGGTATAGATCATTACCCCTTGAAGCCAAGAAAATCGCTTACAATGCAACAAGAAGCCATGAACTTACTGAATCTGAAACTTTGGCAGATGACCTCTTATTCCCATCAACAGTGAAGTGAAAACCACGGGATCCTGTCTGCACTGTTGCTGGCCACTGCTGAAAAGAGACGGAAAACACTAGGTGACGACTTGAAGGTACAAGGGACTTGTAATTAAAATTTCCTCTACTAAGCCGTTAACCTTTTTATGTACTCAGGTGCTCCCCTTCACCTAGAAACCTCAGCCAGGAGTCTGTACTGAACCCTGAAGGGTAGGGCAGGTGCTAACGACCCAGGCAAGCGCAGAGGGGACTTGGTACTCTAGGAAACGCTCTTCTAGATGAAGCTGGTTTCCAGACAGGATACTTACCGACTCAGGAAGTTATACCTTCACATTATTTTCTTAATTTATGTTACTTAAATGGACAATGGGGAAGACATCTACATTGTCTAAGTGGTAGTTTTGCAAACAAGGAAACACTTTTATTGAATCCATCATAACCCTCTTCATACTGGAGCTCCAACCATCTGTGAGGCTTTGTGGTTCACTGGGAAAGGTACAGGACCTTGTATTAGGAGATCAATGCTCTAGAACAGGCTCTGCTGCTTCCTGTGACACTTAGGCACCAGTGCCATTATCCCTTCACTGTACGCAACAGGATTCCAGGTCCAGAGATGGTAACGGTCCTGCTTCAGCACTCTGCATGTCTGCACTAGGCTTCGGCCACACCCCGTCTCATCTATCTACACCACCGTGCCACTCCCTCTGCCTGGGTACTCATCCTTGGCCCTCCCCTAGAGAACCTCTACAATTCTCCAAGTCTCGGGTTAATGGTCCCATCCTATAAACATTTCCCCAAGAAAACTGGTACTAATGAAATCACAGCCCAGCATGAGAGGCAACATTCTTTATATGCTAAGAATGGTCAGCAACTTAGGGGATATGTTTTTCCATTCTGCCAACTGCATTTTAGTAGACTACTAATAAGCCAATGAGTCTTAGAAATTACATAAAGAACAATTTTAGGAAATAAGTACATTCAACAATGACAAAAGGGGATATAAGAGGTGTCTTCAAGTATTCTGCAATTTGAAGAGCTGTTATTACTCTGTGGGTTAAAAAGAGTTATCCTGTAGGACAAACACGTGGGAATTACAGGGAAGAGAATTTGGCAAAATACAATATGAACTCTGAGTCCGTGTCAAGTAAATGGACTTCCCTGTGAGATTAAAGGACTGAGGCCGGGGCTTGGTGACTTGACCTCCTGTGAGGAAAAGTCAGAGGTGGCTCCTACCTTTAAAGTTCCTTCTAACTCTGAGACTGAATGATGACTGGCACAGATATTTGTGTGTTTTGATAGCTCCAATTACAAAGTAGTTGCTTGGATTTTAAAAAGAGCTAGACTGTGTAAGAACGATATTCTTAAAATGTCCAATTTGCCCTGGCTGGCATGGCTCAGTGGATTGAGCGCCGAACTGCAAAGCAAAGGGCTGCCGGTTTGATTCCCAGTCAGGGCACAAGTCTAGGTTGCAGGCCAGGTCCCCAGTAGGGCGCATGTGAGAGGCAACCACACACTGATGTTTCTCTCCCTCTTTTTCTCCCTCCCTTCCCGTCTCTCTAAAAATAAATAAATAAAATCCTTTAAAAAAAATGTCCAATTTATTTTTAAGTACACTTGTTTTTACTGACATAGCCAATTTAGTGTTTTCTTTCAGGAAATGAATTAAAAAGAACTAAAAAGAACAAATATTCCTCTGCTTCAATTTAATTTTTTTAAATGGTAAAATCATATTTTAACAAAGAATTAAGTCATTGAAAGAATTTTAATACAACAATTCTTGAAAATTTTATAAAGTACAATATAAATATAGATTATAGTACCAATTAAAACAGTACATTCTATAATACCAAATTAAAACAGAACAGTGAGATTTCCTAAGTAATTGTAATTTCTTGTTTGGATATTCATGTTGAATAGAGACACACAGGTTAGTAACACTAACTTTTAGATACTTTTGTATCTAAATCTGACTGGAGTGGGGTGGGAGGATGATTGTAGAATTTGGAGAGTCCAGTTGTAAGCCAATTTGTCTTTAGATAAAACTAATTTTGTATCATTTACTAATGTTTTTTTAAGAGAAACCATCAAACACTGTCTAAAAGGACAACATGAAGAATAGAGAAATCGACCTAAAGTACAACTAAAAGGCACTCAGAACTTTTAACAGCATAAAAGTACAGGCGACTGAATTAGGAGGAAAAAGGGAGAACAAAGGAGATGGGTACAGGTTACTATCCTCGGTCTAGCAAAGTGGGGAGTACTCATCTAACAGAATACACCTATGAATCATGAACAAGAAATTCATTTGTAAGTACAATCTATACAACTACAAAATTAGCCAATAGAGGATCTGAAAGTGGTTGCTTTAGTACACTGGGAAGGCTGAGAAGTAGAATGGTTTAAGTAAACTAAATCCTTACTTAACAGTGAAACTCCATGCCTAAAATGGATAAAAATGTACCCACATATTAGCTACAGACATGAAAGTAAATACCAGGGGTCAATACCAGAAACAATTCAGAATTGACTCCACTGGGGAACAGGTCTGGGGGAAAGGGTCTTATTCATTTTCATTTATAAGGCCTTCTGCACTCACTAACTTTCTTTTTTTATAACTATGTGTTAATTATTTTCATTAAAATTTAAAGAGCTTTAAAACAGCATGCTTATAACACAGCTGGCAAGATTATAATACAGGCTGCAAGCTGTGGGCCCTGGCTCAAATAGGCACACGCAAAGGTTTCACACATAACATCAGAGAGAAACTGAGTCTATCCAGAGCACCTGAGCTCTGGATTTGGATTTGTCTGCTAGCTCCAGGTCCTGTACTTTCCCTAAGGACCCCTGGGGGTGGAATCTCTGGAACTACAAAGATGAATATCCAGGTTATATATCAAAACCAAGCCACAATTATTCAAGTGAACCAGGGAAAACATCATACACAACACAAAGCTCTATGCGATTGGCACTCTTATGCCAAGAAGCAAAACAACACAATTCTAGACACACCATTAAAACATTCAGAACAATATATACAAAGAAAAGAAATTACACTGAACAAGGGTCTCAAGGTCTGGGCAGTTCTAAATGCAATTTCTTGCTGAATGTTAAAATTATAGCACAGTATTTTGCAGATGCAGCAGTAAGCAGGGTGAGGAAAGAACTCTGCCAACTGATAAATGCAGCAACTGCAAAAGAAGAAATCAACAGGTAATTGACCAAATGGTAAGTATATAAGCAAAGGCTAAGCCTCCCTTTGGGGAGGCAGAGCTTTGGATACTAACCCTGAATCCCTTTTCCTTTATTTGCTGTAAGTAAATAAAACTACCTTGCCACAGCCACTTCTGGTTTTCAAATAGAGCACCCCAAGCGCAAACCTCCTGAGTCTAGTAACAAATTCATCTGAAGTGATCAGTTAAGCAACAATTATTTAAGGTCTTTGGTTTTACTTTTCCTGTCCATTAAACTATTTGGAACAGCTGCAAACTGTGTCAGTGCATAAGGGCAACTGGAAAGGAAATAATGGTAAAATAGATTTGATAATTTTGTAACTTGAAAGCATTTATAAATATTAAAACGACTTAGAAACACCACAGAGTTATACAAGAGATAAAGAAAAATTCTCTGTAGAATTTATTCAAATTATACTCAGCACCTACTTTCTGTGGACATTTCTCAGCTGGCATCATAAATTTTTTTTTGCTGCTGTTGTGTCAAATTGATGCTTTTGTTCTTGCCAATCTTAACCACCGATAAATATACTGCTTGAGGGCAAAATTAATTTCCATAGGAAAACCTGTCTTCATCAAGATAAAAAGATTTTAGAAACCTAAGACCTTCTTTTATAGGCTTACTGTGTTCAATTTCACTCTCTTGCCACCATGTTTACAACTACCTAAACACGGGACAGCAGAGAAAATTCAAGGAGAAAATGAAGGCAAAGAGCTGGCAGCTAATAGCTGATTCAACAGAGATCACTTCCAATCAAGTCAGTACCTAAGGTTTACACTCTGACCTCTTGTGCTTAGAACCTTACTCTCACTTTCGGCTATGAGCTCAAGCCAGAAGCCAGAATTCTAGTCTAGCCGGTGTAAAGGGGGTTCGATAGGCCGGAGGGGGACTTAGTCTGTATAAGAAATGCTTGGGCATCCTTTGAGGAAAAAGACATATCAACCCTTCTCCAGTTACCAATCCATCATTTCATCTAACAAGTAGGAAGCACTTAGAGGTTTGTTCATGTTTGACTGACTAAAAATACACCACGGACGCGGCAGACTCGACTTGGACTCCCTGCCTAATTGCATCTTAGAGTCCAAAATGGAAGAGGGGGGCTCTCTGGTCAGTAAACCCGTTACAGCACTTAAAATACTTTCCGGTGTTGGCGGAATGGAGTGGCTGACTAAGTCCTCACAGTTAACATAATTTTTTAGTAAATACGTTTCAAGGAGAAAACTGCAGGTATAATATCAATAGTTGAATGCCTTTATTCCTATCGGAACTTTTACGCTGTAAATTATTAAATAGGTGGGTGAACATGTTCATCTCAAAGAGCCAAACAACTAAATCCTCTAAAATTTAGTGTGTTTACAGAGACCGTAAAAGACTGATTCTGAAGAAGTACTTATAGAGAGTACGTTTGACAAACCCAGCACGGAGGGCTCAGGAAAGCTAATCCGCCACCTGCCTCGGCCTCCACATACAACGCCGGAAAACAAATGTCCCGGCGACTTCTCCCAAATGTGGTTTTTTCAGTCTTTGCGCTGACATTCTTCGCCTTATTTTTAAAAGTGTGCACGAAGGACACAACACAAAATCCGAAATGAAGGGGCTAAACTTATTTGCCAGGCCTCGGTGTGGACACACAATCTATACTTTCTCGAAAAGAGGCCTGGTTTTGCAAACAGTTGTAAGGCGAGCTGAAGTGCGGCTGTTAGACTTGCGTTTCCTCACCCCGCCTTGGGCGGCAAGAACAGAGCCGGGCCGGGGTCGACGGGCTCGAACGCCACCCTGCCACCGGCCACCCGGGGCCTCGGCCGCCCCCATCGCCTGACCGCGCGCGGGGCTGCGGGGATCGGACGGGACGGTCCCGCACAGTAGGCGGAGTGGCCCGCCCTGCCCGCCTCTGCGGTCACGGTTCTGCCTCCATCCCAGTTCTACTGACGTTTTGGGATTTCGAGGCCCCGGGCACCTACAGGCCGCTACCCGCCTCCACTTGACGTTCACGTGCCGGGAGCGGAGGCTGTGCGACCTTGGCCCAACCAGGAATCCACACCCCGGACGGAAGAAAGTCCCGGGGAGGCTCGCCGTATCGTGACCTTCACCGGGACGTGGCCCGTACGGCTTCTGAAAAAGGCTGGTGCGGCCTGCAGGGACCTTTTGCCCCCACTTCGGCCCTCACCCACCCCGCCCCGGCCCAGCCGGGGTCGGACGCGCCCGCGATGCCGACTCACCGCCCCGTTCAGCGCCAGGCGCCTGGCGCGCAGCAGCTGCGACACAACCCGAACCCCCGACATGTCTAACCTCTGCGGTGCCCTGTTACTAGCCCCCTTGCCGGGCCGCGCCTGCGCGCCTCGCCGCGCCCGGGGACGCGGAGGGAGGACATTGCGCCTGCGCACCACGTCGCGCCTGGGGTCAAAGCCGAAAGAGAAACTGCGCCTGCGCACCTCGCAGCGACTTGGGGAGGGGGGGCTGTTGCGTGGAGGCGCCGCACCTGCGCAGAGAAAACTTGCAGACTGCTGTGCACTGTGGTGCTGTGTTCCGTGCTCCCAGCAAGGGGGTAGGTAGCGGGATCGGTGCGCTCCGCGTGCCCGAGGGCTATGCTCGGGGGTGGGCCGGGGTGCCTCCTGTCGAAGGCCCCGCGGTTGAGCGGGTTGACGACTTGGCCGGACTCTAGTTCCCTGCTTAGGTGTCTTTACCCACTGGCCTGATGTCACCAGCGATCCAGATGGTGTTTCGGCTTTCGTTCTATGTTGTGCGATGCTTGAGATTTTTTGTGGAAAGAATTGGCGTGGGAATAATAGTAGCAATAGTCAGAAGTAGTGTGATCATAATCCCGCTTTTCACATAACTTTAGGTTACTAAGGTCTTTTTGGGGCGCGATTGTGTGCAACAATTTTGAATTATTTTGAGTTAAGTTTACAAGGGACCGTTCTCATTTTACTGACATTTAGATTATTGCCAGTTTTTTTCTACTAGTAAATAAGGCTTAACCTGTGTCTTTTTGTAGGACTACAGTGCTTTTATTGGAATTACATGTTTCCTCAGGCCACAGGCCTCAAGGGAATGAACACCCCATTTCCCACCTGTCCTTTTAAAGTCATGCAGTTTAGTATTTTCAGATAACTTTTTTATTCCGTTACCACAAACTCCTTGCCATGAAGTCCTGAGCCATCTTTTTTTGGCACTTCTTTATTGCCAATTAGAATTTTAGATTTTTAGGTGTTAAGCAAGTGTTTATTGAAAAACCCATTAAGATTTTCAAAATTCAGCTGAATCTCTTTTTTTAGGTGTTCCTTTACTATTTCTTTTGTCACCAGTCTGTATGATTTGTCACAGTCAGTCACATAGAGGCAGCATTTTGTGACAATGTCCAGCCTAGTGGAGGCACCTAGTGAAGTGGTAAATGCATATTAATATGAGACCCCAGCCTGGTGATGGAGATAACAAGGAGCTTCAGGCAGAAAGATCTGCAAGCTGCAGTTCATGACTAGTGTCTGGGCCTCAGCCCCTCAATACCTGTCACCTTTCCTAAAGCAGTCAGTGTTTTGACACATTCCTATTTATATGTCTTGATGTACCACCATAATTTTAAACATTTTTATACTAAAGAACTTTCCTCATTATCCTTATTTCAGTGATTGAGACGTCTCTGTCATCATTATACTGTGAGCTGCTTTTATCTGAGGTCTTGTTTTCTTCTTTTGATCCCATAAGGTTCAGTGATGTGCAACACATACGTAGTCTGAATAAAATTTTTTGGAAGAGAGAAAGGATTCCTATGAGCCGTGAAGATGATAAAATTGTGACAGGTGTATTTTATTCCTTTTGTATGGCTAATGGTTTTATTATTTACTTCAAGGTATATCTTCATGAACAACTTAAATGACCCCCCAAATTGGAATATCCGTCCTAATTCCAGGGATGATGGGGGTGATGGAAGCAAATGGAATTATGCCCTGTTGGTTCCCATGCTGGGACTGGCTGCTTTTCGTAAGTCACAGTTTTCCTAAGAGTTGCATTTTATGGGCTGATAGTGTGGAACCCAAAGACCTTGGGCTTTGGGACCTGACAGATGCAACTGTACATCCAAGTTTTATCCCAAACGGTATGTCTTGGGCAAATTACTTTACCCTCTGAGCCTCGGTTTCCCTGTCCATGGGAAGTGGCAAATCAGAGTGACCTTGATGTGTTGTAAGGATTAAATAAGATGGGATATTTAGGACCGTTTTGTATGGAGTGGGTTTTAATAACTGTCGTCTCCCTTTCAAGGCTTCACTACTCTGCAGGGGTTCCCCCATTTTATTTGCCCTTACAAGGACTGAGAAGGGAGAATAAAATGGGCCTAAAAGGAAACCAGTTGTGTATGTCTGTGTAATGTTTAGAAATCAGCCTTTGGGAAACTTCATCTATGAAACCTGTTCAGCCTTGGCTAGAAATTCTGTCTGGTTTTAAGTAACTTTGCACCACTTTGGAGAAATTACCAACCACCATTAATTGTAATTATTCCAGCTCTTAGCTTACATCCTTCACTACATGATAAATTTTCTGATTTTAGGAGTTGGTTTTATATATTGTCATATCCCATGGTTTCAGGTTGTCACTTAAGAATATGAGAAAATGAATAACTGAATGGAAGAAAAGCAAAAGCTGCCTTCTATTTGCAGTGATACTTTTTATAGAGTGCTTTTATACATGCCTGGATTTCTCTGGTGGATGGATTTATGTAGAGGAAGTGGAGGCTGACAAGAGTAGAGTTTATCAGCTTTGTTTATTTGCCTTTACTTTTAGACTATGCCAGGGGTGCAACTTAATATTCTTAAGTTGCAATATAATTTCTCAACCATGTAGGATGTGAGGGCTATCTGACTGCGACATCTGTCACCCCATTGATCGCCAGGGTTGATTCAGCCGATCTGGCTGACTAGGTGGGTGTCCCCTTCCTCCCTCATGGATCCATGTGCATCCCTCCCAAAGCTGAGCCCTTGGTCCAGGAGGACGACCTTCCCAACTAGAGGAGAGGACCAGTCTTCGGTCAAGGGTATACAAGTAGCTGTGCGCCCCTGCTAGAACCTCCAAACAAGCTCTCAACCATGTAATTACACTTTTTTTGGGGAGAATCCTTATACGACTGCAGTTAAAAGACTTCTATGGTTACAATTACCTAAGTTACTGTATTTTTCAGTTCTAAAATGTCCATTTTTTTGTCTTCTATTTTGTTACTGAAACTTTTCGTTTCTTTGCTTAGACTTTTTATTATGATGGCTGCCTTAAATGCTCAGTCAGGTAACACTAACCTGTCATCTAAGCAAGACAACCAAAGAGAAAAAATAAAATAATCCTCAACCCTTCTCAGGGACAGAAAGCATCATTTCAAAAGTCCCAGGACAAGAACTTCAAAAGTAAAGGTTATTATGAAAGGCTCTAATGCTGGAGATGAGTCTCAAAAACAAATAGAAAGTGAGTCACTCCAGGGCCTCTGCCAGTGTCAACACTAATTATTAATATTAGTAATTGTAATTTTAAATCTTTCAGTTCACTCACCAAGTTCATCGCCTTAGCCACAGGCAACAAGTAGTCCTTCCTAGTGCTAAGTAGTACTTTGCAAGGTGGCTGGCTGGTGAGCTTCTGAATGGCAATGCCTTAGGGCTGGATGTGGCCTTTCACTGAGAAGCAGGCCCTGTGCAGATCACTGAGTCATAAAAACCACTAAGCCTTGTCAGACTCTGTGGGAGTTGATGTTTAATTTTCTAAGATAGTGCCAAAAAGTTTTCCAGAGAGCTGTATCATTTTATATTCTCAAGAGCAGTGTGTGAGGGATCCAGGGTTTGGCCGTCCACCCTCACCAGCATTTGCTGCGGTCACTGTTGTTTCTGCTTCGCCTGTTGTGGTAGGTGTGTAGAGATAGCCCACTGGGGTTTTAATTTGGATTTCCCTAATGGCTAGTGATGTGAAGTATATTTTCACTGCTTACTTGCCATCAGTGTATCCTCCTCTTCCATGAAACGTCTGTTCCTGTCTTTCAGTCATTTCCTAATTGGATAGTTTTTTAATGCTGACTTCTGAGTTTTTACTGTATTCCAGATTCTAGTACTTTATTGGCTATCTGGCCTGCATACATCTTCTTCCAGTCTGTAGCTTGTCTTTTCATTCTTTTAATGGAGCATTTCACAGAGCAAAAGTTTTAATTTTGATGAAGTCCAGTTGAATCAACCTTTTTTCCTTTTATGGGTCATGCTTTTCATGCCAAGCCTGAGAACTCTTTACTTAGCCTTAGATCCTAAAAATTCCCTCATCTGTAGTTCCTAAAGTTTTAGTTTTACATTTTACTCAAAAAGTGCGCGATCCATTCTGAGTTAATTTTTGTATGAGATCTGAGACTTGGGTTTTATTTCTGCCTTTCCGGTCTGTTTGCCTTCTGTTTTCCTTTTTTGCTTTCTTCACTGGCTGAGGCTTCCAGGACTCTGCTGAGGAGTTCCTGATCTTACAGGAAAAGTTTTCAGCCTTTTCACCATTACGTACAGGGTGGCTATAGGTTTTTCATAGATGCTCTTCATGTGTATTAAGGCAAGGAAATTCCCTCGATTCCTGTTTCTCTGTGTTTTCATCATGAGTGTGAAGTTTTGTCAGATGTTTTTCTGCATCAGTTTATATGGTTGTTTGATTGATTGTTCTTTAGCCTGCTAATATGTTGGATTACAGTGATTGATTTTTGAATATTGAGCCACTCTTACATTTTTTGGAATACTCCCCACTTGATCATGCTGTATAATTCTCTTTACATATTGTAGAGTTGTATTTGCTAACATTTTGTTAAGGACTCCCATGTCTCTGTTCGTAAGGGATATATCGAGTATTTCAGCCCATTGGCAGGATTCTGTCTTTCACCTCTTTTGGCATCCTGATTTTTTATGTCAGTTATTGTATTTTTCCATTCTAAAATGTCCATTTTTTGGCCTTCTATTTCATTACTGAAACTTTTCGTTTCTTTGCTTAGCCTTTTTATTATGACGACTGCCTTAAACGCTTGGGCAGGTAACACTAACCTGTCGGTCGTCTAAACAGTGGCATCTACTGATTATCTTTTTTTGTTCAATTTGAGGTCTTCCTGATTCTTGATATGAAGCATGATTTGCAGTGGAAACCTGGGCATTTTGGGTATTGTGTTATGAAAGTGGTTTTTATTCAGACCTTTCTTGGCCAGCTCCTTGGGCAGTGCTCTGGTAGGAAAAGGGCAGTGCTACCTCCTGACTCCCAGGCGGGGGTAGAAGTCCAGGCTCCCCACTCGTCCTCTGGCCCATTGACACCATGCCTTGACGTTGAACTTCTCACTCCACCTTACTTTTATATACCCCTGTCATAACAGGTAAACATCTGGGGCCTCACCTGGTTATTCGTGATGGCCAGGCAAAGCTGAACACAGTTTGAAATTTACTATAATCTGGCCAACAGTATTTGATGCATACCCATATTAATTTTTTCAACAAGTAACTCATATTAATTTTTAAATCTTGCTAATAACATGTGGGGCACTGTGGCCAGAGTAGGTCTGAGAGCAAAAGAAAGCAGTGGGGTTTCTTAGCCCTGGAAAATTAGAAGACTGAAAGGGGGACTCTCTGCCTGCGGCCTGTCATACTCATTCTTAAAATCTTACCTGAGTTTAAAATTTTGCATATTATATAGTTTCATACAAAATGTTATCTTTTTTGTACCTTTCAGGACTTGAGAGTTTATTGAAATGCTGCCTGAGCGGCTTTATTTATTTATTTTTTAAAGACTATAGAACTTCAGCTCTCGCTTTCCATTATGTGTGTTTTTCTCCCTCAATTTATTCATGTCAGGTTGGATTTGGTCTAGAGAGTCCCAAAAAGAAATAGAAAAAGAGAGAGAAGCATACCGTCAGAGAACGGCTGCTTTCCAGCGGGAACTTGAAGCCAAGTACCATACCATGATCTCAGAAAATCGACGTGCCGTCGCTCAGTTGTCTTTGGAACTTGAAAAGGAACAAAAGAGAACGACTAGTTATCGAGAAGCCCTTATCGCTCAGGGACGCAGGTTGGTGGAAGAAAAGAAGCTTCTGGAACAGGAACGGGCTCAGGTCATGCAAGAAAAGAGACAGTTGCAGCCCTTGAGAAATGCGTATCTGAGCTGCCTGGAAAGGGAAGAAGACTGGCAGAGGAGAGCCCGGCTTCTGCTGAAAGATTTTGAAGGAGCTCTTTCAGAAAGACAGAATATCTACTGCAGCCTGGTTCTTCCTCGCCGCAAGCGACTGGAAATAGAGAAGAACTTACTGGTCCGAGCTTCCACTGACCCAGTTGCTGCCGACCTGGAAATGGCAGCTGGCTTGACCGACATATTTAACCATGATACCTATTGTGGTAGTGTCTGGAACACCAACAAACGCCAAAATGGGAGACTCATGTGGCTGTATCTCAAATATTGGGAACTGATTGTCGAACTGAAAAAGTTTAAGAAAGTAGAGAAAGCCATGCTAGAAGAGTAAGACAAGAATGAAATAAAAATTCTTGTAATGACTGAAGGTCAGACTGTCTTTGTGGCATTCTGGGCTACCCAGTGTTTTCTTTTTTCCTTCTTCTGTTACCTATGTTACCTGTGTTACCTGTATTGTGGCCACATGCACAGAGTGTCCTTCCAGCCTGCCACCCTCTGAGTGGGACCGTAGCACTCAGCAGATAAAGGGTTTTCTCCTTGCTCCTCTACAGTTATTAAGGAAGCTGTTACTCAGAAGCATTTTTTTTAAGCTGTCAGCATTTTATTAAGCAGAAAATATAACCTCATAGCTCCAGTGTAAAACTGTTTTTTAAGAAAGTGAAATACTATAGTGATTCTCACTATAAGAAATTTCCTGTCTGGTTTTATCAGTACCTAAATAACTTCTGTCTTTTCCTCAAGTTATTTTTCTTTCTTCTAAAATCCATTTAGAAGTCGTCAGGTAATGGATAGAACTGCCTAATAAATGATAATAGGGAAGTAGTAATATTATTGAGGTTTTATATTGTTTTAAACATCTTTCCCACCAAAGGGAAAAAAGGGTTTCTTGTATCCACTTGATTCCCGAGTGAGTGTTTGGAACTTGGCTTGTGTCTGTATTCAATAAACAGATATTGTTGATTACTGATGACATATAATAAAAGATACCTGCAATTTCAAAGATACCTACCACTTATGTGTGTAATTTTTTACTCTTTACAAAATATTTTTACAAGATTATCTCAGTTTTTACCACAAATTAATAGGTAGGAAGGCACTCGTGGCCCCATTTTTCACAAAGCTAACATGAATCAGCCTTCACTATGATTTATGCATGTCACTCGAGTAATCCCAACCCCAATCCTATGCAGTAAATTAATGTTTCTACTCTCTGGGGGTGGTCCAGGCTCCCCGAGACCAGCCCTAGGTTTGATGACTCAGCACAGAGCCATGCTTATCGCCAAGATTTAGTCCATGGAAAGGATACAAAAGGAAAGGCACATGGGGTGAAGTGAGGAGATCAGGTGTAGCCCCTGAGTCCCCTCCCAGGGTATGTGATCCCCAGCAATGAGCTGCAACAACATGTGAGATGTTGCCAACCAGGGACACTCCATGGAGACAGCACCCAGGGTTTCTGTTGAGGGTGGGTCACATAGGTACCCTCTGCTTGGCATGGCATGTACCCAGCAAATTCCAAAATCCCAGAAGGAAAGCAGGTGTTCAGTCCAAACTACTTGCATACGGTTTAGGAACAGTTAGCCACTCTTACTAGTCAATTGTGGTGGGAACCCTCCCGAAACACAGGACCCCAGGCGCTAGCCATGTGCCAACCTCGTAAGCAGAACTTTCAGAGAACCACCGTCTCAGGCCTGCTGTGTGAACTCTTTCTCTGTACATCATTTTACAGGTGAAGGGAACTGGCAGCAAGGTCAGCAAAAGTTAACCTGCTCAAGGCCACCCTGGCGGTAATGTTGGAGCCGGTATGAACCCAGGCAGTTTAGCTCCAGAGCTGCTGGTAACGGAGGTGCAAATATGTGACAGTAAGTGGCCTTGCAGTGACTGGGCTGAGATGCATCTAGTTTCAAATCCTGTCTCCCTGCCTGCCTGCTTGCCTGTCTATGTGGCAATAAGACATACTATTGAAAACATTAAGCTTATAGAAAACTTTAGTTTACCTGTAGGGTATAATCATTAGAGCTACTCTTTGTGGAGTACATACCGCACACTGAATCTTACGTAATTTAAGCTTTTATATTGTTTAAATCTTCAGAACCATTTTAGAGATGAGGAAGCTGCCTCAGTAAGTTCCCTAAAATGGATGCAGGTCCTTTGCCTGGCTCTGCCCAGAGCTCCTGGGCTCTGCTCACTGGTCCAGAGCTAAAGGCTCAGAATGTCTTTCTGCTATATTGCCACCACTGATCTGAGCATGTGATTTCTTCAGTTAAATCTGGTGCATATTCTAGTTCCTGTTACTCTACTGATTTGTCACATGTCCTTGGATAAACTACTTAATACTTTTTCTCTTGGTTTTTGTCTTTAAAATGAGGAAAATACGCCCAACCATGTAGTAGGGGAATGATTTTCAAGGAGAATCCATTAATCATATTTTCTAATGTTCAGCATGCTCCAAGCCTCACCTCCTCCAACAGCTAGATAAATATGTTTAGATAAATCAGTTTAGATTGTAAGGTTAGTAAGACAAGTTTTCTGCAGAAAAATGAATTAGGCCACGTTGTATTTGCATGGCACGGCTGCCTTCCATCAGCAAACTTGAGTGTAAATATGATGCCATCTATCTTTTTTTTTTTTAAGATTTTATTTACTTACTTTTTTAGAGAGGGGAAAATGGAGGGAGAAAGAAAGGGAGAGAAACATCAATATGTGAGAGATACATGGTTGCCTCTCACACACCACCAACTGAGGACCAGGCCTGCAACCCAGGCATGTGCCCTGACCGGGATTCAAACCAGTGTGACCTTTTGGTTCACAGACCGGTGCTCAGTCCACTGGGCCACACCAGCCAGAGTGATGTGTATCTTTTTAAAATTGATGTTACTAGGTTTGAAATGTTTATACGGTGTGGTGGCATTTGATGGCTTCAGAGATGTACCAAAAGATTTCTGGATAAAATGAGATTATGATGGAACATTTTGAACTGATCTGGTTTAAAATGGAGAAAAAGAATAGCTACCCAAGAGCTGAGTATGTAATTGGAATGAACTGTCACAAGAGCTGTTAAGGTAGGATGAATCAGTGCCCTCTCTTGGCCAGAATGGTGAACAGGAAGCAGTGCTGAACTCTAGGAGGAAAAACAATGCTTAATCCCCTACAGAGGATGTAGGGGCAGCAAGGGTGGTGTCCCCATATTCCAGATGGTGGTCCCCACAAGTCCAGGAAGATTGTCCCCCAGTGCCCATCACAGTAGTCCCCACAGTGTATAGGTTGATGGTCCCACCATGTCTATCATGGTGGTTCCTCATTGTCCAACATGGTGGTCCCATCATGTCTCCATTTGATTCACCTGTCTCTCCCCCATACTGAGTACGTTTTCTTTTGAAATTTATTTTTCAGTTACAGTCAGTATACAATATTTTATTAGTTTCAGGTGTACAGCATAGTGGTTAGACATTTCTGAGTGCATTTTCTTAGGCCTACAGTTTGCTTTTGTGTGGGGGCCACACCTCCTACTCCTGGACCCTGGCAGAAACCTATCACAGCTGCTGCCACATCAGGCATTGTTAGAGCACAAGTCACAGGCTGGGCAGGTGTAGTGAAAATCCATGCCTGGAAGTGGCACACTTAGGGTCGGGGCTGGGCAGGTCCACAGGAACAAGTTCACTGCATGCGCCGGGACTGCGTGGAGGCATGGGTCCTGCGCAGGCTTCCCCGTGGGCTTTACAGTGGCTCCCCTGAGCCTCCCAGCCCTTGGGTTTCATAAGAATGGGTTGTTCCCTGGGGACACAAAGGCACATGGGACATCTTTGTGCCTGCTCCTACCCCAAATCACAGGTCCCAGGTCTCCACCACATCCCTGGGCCCTTCTGTACTGTGGCTGCCAGCCTCAGCCATACACATGTTGGGGTCCCACCCAGCTGGCACCCAGAGGCCAAGTCTCATCAAGAGAATTCCACAGACACAAACAGTGAAAGCTACTCTGCTCTTCATAGTTAGAATCAAATCTAACAATGTTGCCATGCCTACTCTCTTTCCAAGACCTTCTTACAATAGCAAAGTCCATGTGCCAGAAATAGGATTCCAGAGACCATCAGCATGATAGATCCAAGGTGTGCAGCGGGTAAACAGAGAGCAGCTCTGATTAGCACAGAAGCTGTAAGTCCCCAGTTCCCTCCCCATCTGCCCACTGACTGGAAGGAAGGATACTGCCTCCCTCAGCTGGCAGAGCCCTGAGAGAGCTCTCACTCTGGCGACCCAACCCTAGGAACCCTGCTGCTTCGTGGGAGAAAGGCATGGGACACACCTGGGGGAAGGGCAGGAGCACCTGGGTTGGGGCACACCTGGGGAGGGGGCAGCATGGAGTTGGACCAGAGGGCAAACCCTCATGGAGCATTGGGATGGTTGTGGTGTGAGGAGGGTTTGGCCAGATCAAATACTAGCTTCTGTCTTGAGAAAATGTTTTATTTCCTTTAGGTTCCTTCAAAATTTTTGAATTGCACTGAAATTAAAACCACATCTGGCCCTGGCTGGTGTGGCTTGGTGGACTGAGTGCTGAACTGCGAACCAAAGGGTCACTGGTTCGATTCCCAGTCACGACATGCGCATGGGTTGCAGGCCAGGTCCCCATTAGAGGGCATGTGAGAGGCAACCATGCATTGATGTTTCTCCCTCTCTCTTTCTCCCTCACTTCCCTTCTGTCTAAAAATAAAATAAAATCTTTTAAAATTAAAAAAAAAACCCCACATCTGAATAAGACACACTAATGCTTTATTTGTATTTAATCATCCTAATAATCACCTAGGTGCCAATCAGAGCTTGGGGAAAGCCAAGTCCACCTGTGTCCTCCTCTCCAGCTCCAGGACTGTGACAACCAGGCGGAGCTGCTCCCCTGCATCAGAGCAGAGAACCCTGCCCGGGGCCTTAGAGTCTAAGGAGGCAGAACTCAGGCTGCAGGGGGTGGGGTCGTTGCAGGCACTGTGGTTTCCCTGCAGTGACAGACGCCCTCCTGTGAGGTCCTTTGGTTCCTTAACCTCGTGCTCTCGGGCTCAACCAGCAGCAGAGAGCCCGAGCACGGCTCACCCCCTCAAAGGTGGACGGAAGCCACTAATCACCAAATCCTACGGTCCATGCTAGACTGGCCTTTGTAAATACTCAAACAAACGTCGCCTTGTAAGCATCGGTGTTGCAGAAAACTGAGGGGGATGGGGTAGTGTGTGGCTCCCATGCTCTTCACTATCACTCTTGTCCTAGTTGGTTGTTTTCTGACATTTTCTCTCATTTCTTCCCCCCTAATGCCAGCCTGATGTCCTGCTCCCCCCACCTCTTTGCTACCACTCCCAGCCTGCACCTCACATGCAGCCCGGGACACACCACGACCAGGACAGCCACTTTCGGTCCCCTGGTGCCTCTCTGTGCCCACCACTGTGATGGTGGCTTCTGCCAACCCCAGGGCGTTTCCCGCTCCAGCACTCCCACTGTGCTTTGACACTAAAGTAGCCCTCGTGTCACATCTACTGGAAGGCAGGGCTTCCTCTCCTATAGTGCCTAACGGATACCATGTACAACTTTGACTAAGAAATGCTTTGGGTGATGGTGGTGAGGGTGCAAACTGCTCCGCCCAAGCTGCCGACCTGGGGCTGAAATGCGACCTGCTGGCTAAAATGCGAGACCCACTGTGGCCCGTTGTAGGGACTACTCCATTTGTTTCAGTGCCCTGGAAAAGTTTTCTAGGGCAGTTTTGAAAGCTTGCAGCAAGAAAGTTCCAAGTTCATTGCTTGTTTCTTGAATATCTGGGTCAAAACTTCCAAAGACTGGTGTGGAGACCTGGATGTCATCCCGGCCAGCCCGCAGTAGCACCCCACGCAGGTCCTCGGCAATTGTGTTGTATTTCTGCTGGTCGAATCTGGACATGGTCAACTCGTCCTGGGGGTAGGCAGCACCCTCAGGGTAGCAGTCCTTGGGCACTGGGAACTCCACCCACCGCAGCTTGGGGAGCTCACAGAGAGCCACGAAGAGGCGCCGCAGGGCAGAGGCGGACAGCGGGTTCCCCAAGAAGCGGAGCTCCTGGAGCTGGTGGCAGGGGCTCAGGGCCAGGATCAGTGTGCTCAAGTGGCGGTCCTCGATGCTGCACTCCTCCAGGGTGAGGACCCTCAGGGTCTGGGCGGCCCTGCCCAGCAGCCTGAAGAAGGTCGAAGGGAAAAGGTGGACCAGGCTGTGCCCACTGAGGTCCAGTACCTCCAGGTGGGTGGCATGGGTGCAGTCTGCCAAGAAGGCCATGTCTGCGTGGTTCAGGGAGCAGTTGGCCAGGTCCAGCACTCTCAGCGGGGTTCTTAGGGGGCTGCAGGGCAGAGCGGAAAACGACAGATGTGAGAGGCGGTCCCAGTGAGGAGCTCTAGGGGCAATTAGGTGAATTCTGTCTCAGGCGTCAGCAGTCTGCGACTGGAGGGCCAAACCCACCAGCCACCTGACTTCGCTCTGCCTGAGAGCTAAAATGGTCCTGACCTTTCAGAATACGTGAACAAATCAAATGAAGAATAGTTTGTGACATGGGAAGATTATCTGAATTTCAAATTTCAGTGGCCATGAATTGTTATTGGGACACAGCCTCGTTCATTCATCTATGTACTGTCTTTGGCTGCTTTGGGGTCAAAAAGGCAAAACTGCACCCTTGAGACAGTGGTGTGGCTGTGTGAAGAGTTAAATTTACCCAAGGCAGATCTGGCCTTGTCCACAGCTCCTAAAAGGATAAATCTGTTTTGTCAGCACTTTGTAGGTTGACTGTAAGGAAGGGACCGCAGCGGTCCCTTTAGAGGATGTCTGCACACAAGCTTGTTGAGGGGCAGTGAGATACATGTGAACTGGCCGGAAATGAAACACCAGATTTGATCCAAGAATGAACGCCACAGTTTTAGGGCTGGGAAGGGCCTTGGAGCCATCTATTCCGGGCTTAGCATTGCCTGGGACCTAAAAGGCCCACTCTTTGTGATGTAGGTGGCCTGGCATCAATAAACACACAGCCGGGGTGCAACCCTGATTTGGTCCAGGGTCCCCAAAGTCAGGAACAGCATGCACCCTAGGTCTTTTGAGAAATGCACGTTCTCAGCCTACCTGCACTCAGTTCGCTGAACCTGAGCCTGGTGTCACAGGAGGATGTACAGGGTCTTGCTCTCTATCCCTGCCCATCCTCCTGCTGGAGCTGCCTCCCCCACCACCTCCTGCATCTGCACTGTGTAGGTACCGAGCACCTGGTGTGTACCCATGAACCTGCACAGCTGAGTACTTGCTGTCTACCCTACAGTGTGCTCTCTGCATCCTTGCTTGGCTCCATGGGTGAATGTGTCTCTTTCCATTTCTCTCATGCCACGTCCATCCACAAGGAAATCCAGTCAATCCTCCCTCACATCCGGGCTAGGTCTGTGCTCTGCTCACCATCTGCTTGGCTCACAGATGATCCCACCCCAGTCCTCTCTTATCTGGACTCGGCAGTGCCTCCTGTATGAAAAAGGGTCAACAGTGTAGGCCTGACTACTGACCTTGGGAGGCCTGCCTCTGGAGCTTGGATTTGGGGAGGGTCCCACCACCCAACTGATAGGTGGTCCCTGGCCCTAGATTGTTTATACAAGCAATATGGTTCATACCAAGGCCGTGCTTCTGTCTGGGGTATGGAGCCCACCTGCCAGTGCCCAGAAAATACCCTGGGCATGGGTGTCTAATGAACCCTCTGGTAAATGGCACCTACGTGGTGCTGAGGGGTGAAGCATGTCCAGGAGCTCCACTGGGAGATGACCTGGGAGCTCCTGCCTGGCCGCCCCACCCCCACCGCCTCGTCCCACATGCTTTTCTCTGTGGATTGTGCCGTGTCCTTTTTCTACAATAAATCACAGCTGTGAGAATGACTGCGTGCTGAGTCCTCCTAGGAATCACCAAACCTAGGTGGTCTTGGGGGTCTGACACCTCCAACATAGGTCTCCTTGCCCCTCCATCCAAGTGTGTTGTATGGGCCAAAGAGGTCAAAGTGACCCTTGTAAATATGAATAGATGATGCCACCGTCTTGCTCAGTACTCCCAGGGCTGAAGCCCTTCGCTCTTTTTCTCCATCCCCCTATCCCTCTCCTTCACACTGCCCTCGCCCTGCTGACCCCTGGCCCTGCCATACCCCCAGCTGGGACCTTTTGTACCTGGGGTTCCCCCTCCAGATTACTATGCAAGAAACTATTCCTTGGTCTCAAAAGTGATCTCAGAAATGTGCTTTCCCTGATGTACTCCACGCCTGGACCTTCTAGGGGGCTTGAGTGGGCTCTGAGCGACCAGCCCAGCTGAAATACGCTACAGAGCACGGGCTCCATCCTTTGGTGGGTCCGAGTGTGCTGGGCGATGGGAAGGCATTTCAGGGGTTGCATTAACAAGACAGCCCTGCCAGGCTTGTGATGGGCCCTTCTGGCTGTGGAACACATTCCCCCAGCACGAAGGCACATCTGGGCTGAGGACACAGGCCAGCCAAATGTGGAACTGTCCTAAAGGTCCCAGAGAGCCAGCCACCCGTCAGAGTTTTACTTGTACGTGGGCTTGGCAGCCACCTTTTTCTGTGTCAGGAGATTGCGGTCCCATGGAGGACAGGGGGAGGAAGTGCTCATTCCTCTACCTGGCAGACCTGTGACGGAAGAGCAGGCATGGGGAGCCAGGGTGCCTTTAGGGGAAGAGAGGGAGTGTAGCCTCCGGGCCATGGGGGCTGGCAGCTTCTGGGTTACCTTTGTATGAAAGAGAAACACCTGTAAGCCAAGGGCTCCCTAAACTAGGAGAGAAACCTTCACACTCCCTGGCTCAAGAAAGGAAAAGTTCAATTTTTCTATACATTTTTATAAGTATATCCATGGCAGGTAGCCACCAAGTTGATCCGACAGCCCTCCTGGTACTCCCGCCCTGATGCGGTGACTGGCTCCTAACCACCATGATAAGGCAGAAGTGAGGACGCGCTCTTGAGAGGAGGCTCTAAGGATGCCCTCCCCACTGGGCTCTCTGGCTCTCGGATGAGCAGCCAGAGGTTTGTGGAGAGCCCACGAGGCACAAAGCCCAGGCCGCCTGCCCACCTCAGCCAGGTGAGTGAACCCGGAAGCAGATCACCCACTCTCCTGAAGGCTTGGCAGGGAGACTGTAGCCCACCAACAGCCAGAGGCAACCTTGAGGTAAGCTTGTGTGTTCAGCCCAGTGCTGGGGTAGTTTGTTACAACAGCAAGTAATTAACACAATAGAATACAGTTACTTCCATGTTATTGGTTTGCTAATCAGTAATTTCCTCTCTTCCTTACTGACGGAAAATAGTCCCCAGTGCTCCATGCCCCTTCTCTAGTCTGGTCTCTCCTGCTGCTTTGATCCTCTTGTACGCCACGAAGTCCCATTATCCGGCCCTTGATACATCTTTAGCTTAGCCTCCAAGAGGGCCCCATGTCGCCCTGACCCAGATGAGCTGCTGTGGGCAGACACTGCTCCTACCCCGCAGGCTCCCTCTGGTCACCCCAGACTCACCCGAGCAGTTTCTGGATCTTCCCCGTCAGTGTGGAGAAAGCCACACTCAGTTCGGTGAGCTGGGTCATCTGACTGAGCTCCCAGGCGATGGAAGTGAGGAGGGGGTCCTCGTCCTCGGCAGTTGGGGTGCAGGCAGGCGGCCTGTCAAAGGCCTTGGCAGGCAGGGTGAGTGAGGCCAGCCGGGGGAAGTGCACCTGGGCCAGCAGCTGCTGCACGTGGCCGGCGTGCAGCCGCACGTTGTGCACCACCTGCAGCCTGCGCAGCTCGCCTGGCCTGGCCAGACACAGCACCTGCAGGAGCTGGCTGGGGTCTAGGCTGTCCGCCCGGAAGGAGAGGCAGTGCACGCGCAGTGGGGCAGGGCCTGCTGGTGCCAGGGCTTGCACCACAGCCTGGAAGTTTCCCTCAGTGACGAACAGATCAGCCAGGACCTTTATGGAACTCCGGGCTGCATGGGCACTTGCCTGCAGCTCACAGCAGGTCCTGGCCAGCAGCTCGGTGCGGCCCCACCTGCCCAGCGCCCTCCCACAGGGGCACTGTTGCACCTGCACATCTCGAACTCCCATGAGATCTGCCAGCTGCAGCCGCTCCTGGCCCCTGCCCTGGAGCACGTGGTCCGCCAGGCCCCTCACGCAGGCCTCCAGGCAGGCCCTGCAGGCCCGGTCCCGCAGGTCTTCTGGGTGGTCTGCGCTCGGCCCCAGCAGGGCACCCAGCCGGAACTCCTCCAGCGGCCAACGCTCCAGCAGAACTCGGATCACCTCCGCCCGCTCCAGCAAGTAGCTGGCTTTGAACAGAAGTGGGTAAAGGTTGTAGGCCACACTGTCCAGGCTTTGCAGGGCCACCTGTGGCTGGGACACCAGGGCCTCAGCAGAAGCAAAGCGTAGTGACTTCATCATGCCTGCCTGCGGTGGCAAAGGCAGGATAGTGCTCTCCCCTCGTGATTCTCCCCAAGACGCGTGTATGCCCTCCTCCCCTATTTTTAACTGCAGCTGCTGCGAGCAGCCTGCCTTTGGGAGGGAGGTGGCCAGCCAGCCCTCTGGTCATCTGATGGTTATTTTGGTCCTGGGTGCCTGTTTGGCTCTTGGCGAGGTGTCTGGCAGTGGCTGGTTTGTCTTAATGGGGCTCGGCTGGTGAAAGCAGAGCTGAATGCTTAGCTCAGGGGGGCCCGGGTCCCTGAAAAGTGCCACCCATGCCCACTTGCAGGGGTGGCCTGTGCTGAGGAGCTGCAGGAAGCTGGTCCTGGGGAGGCCTCCTTGGGTGAAGCATGGCAGCCCCAGCCCTGAGCCTGTCCCCCAGTCACAGGAGCAGAGAACAAGGTCAGTTTCTGAGGGTGGAGTCTACCCTTGTTTTGTGTCTGGGAATAGGGACTTGGTACCAAGCATGGGGGAGGGCACCTATGAAACTGTTTCCTGATTTCAAGAAAAGACAAATAATGCCCACCCCATGAGGCATCAACACTGCTTCATCCAGGCAGATGGTTCCTTGTGGGTCTGCCTGACAGCGGCTGGGAGAGGCTCAGCACCACTCCTCACCCCCACAGCATCCAGCCACCTGCAGTGTCATCTGTGACCACAGAACTCAGGAGGCAGGCAGTGCCACAGGTTGGATGGGAGGCCTTGGGACCTGTGATGCCTCCCCAGAGAGGTGTTCAACTACTCACTGTGAAGGGTGGCAGAACATGATGTTCCAAATATGCCACTTTGGCATAGGGATTATTTTGAGCTCAAGGCACTTGAGTAACAGCAGATGCACTGACCTCCCTGTTTCCTCCTGAAAGCAGGAGCTAAAGCTTCATGGGAAAGTCACCCTCCCTGTACCAGGAGGAATGGAGGGCAGGCCGCAGAACTCTGAGCAGACAGACCTCATGAAGTACATCATCTTCCTTTACTTTTTCCCCAATTGCCTCTTTGCTCAATTTAGAGAAATGCTTGGGCTTATCCACTTTGGGTCTTCATTTCCTGTGAGGGCTCCCATGTCACCTAAACCTTATGTTAAATAAATCTATTTGCTTTTCTGTTGTGAATCTGTTTTTGTTACTAAGGTGGGTGGAGAAATACTTCCTCCCTACAGATCCTGGGCATTGATTGCTGTTAAATGATTATTAAATAACTAACCCCCTACCCCCACCGCACACAGACACACACACTCACAATCTCCATCCTTTGGGGCAGGGCTGGAGCAGTTAGTTCACAGGCCACCTGGACAAGCACCAGTCTGGGGGATCACAGCTGGGACAGAGATACAGAGAGATAAAGAGCAAGAGGAGGAGGGGGAGAGGCAGAGAAAGGCAGCGGGATGAAGAGGAGGAGGAAAGAACATGCTGAGAGGTGTAGCCATGCGAGTGTGTGGGGGGTGTGGACACTCAGGGTCCTGTCAGGCAGCTGTCCCCTCTGAGCCTCACTGTACCTCAGCTCCCAGGGTGGAATCCACCAGTCAGGCAGGTAAGGTGTGAGTACGAGGCAGCGGGATTTCACCTGACCTTACCAGAGGGTGTTCAGCGTGGATGTGGACCCCAGAGTGAGGCCTTGCCGTCCTGGCCATGCCCCCTCCCTCACAGGACCTGGGCTCCCTGGTGACGTAGGTGATGTGCAGGAGACATCTTTGGACATAACAGGGCCTTACAGAGACGCATAACCACGTGGTAGAAACATGTCCCATTTATTTGTTCCTAAAGTTTGGGACAAGTCAGCACTAAAAAATGTAGCAAAAACAGTTTACACAGCTGGCAAATCACAGAGGCGGCCCCCGCCACCACTGCTCCTGGGCTTGGTGGTCCATGTGGGAGGAGGTCCCTGCAGCAGGAAGTTCATTACAGGTCTGGCATCTCCCCGCTCTCCCAGCTTCTGATTCAGCTCATCTGGTGACAGTGGTCCTCTCGGGCAATGTGCGCACTGGCAGGACCTCCCAGCGCTGGCTCCTCAGGGTTTCAGACCAAGCTGCTCTGCCCCTGTCCCAATCTGGTGCCTACCTGGGGAGTAGGGTGTAGCTTTGTCCCAGGCTCACAGGTGGAGACTGAGGACCCTGAGCCTAACTCCAGTACTGCTCTGCTGACTATACACAACTTGGCTTTGTGTGTAGTCAAAGTCAAAAAGGAGAGAGAACTGAGATTCCCATGATAGTGCCCTGTGTCTGGGATGCACTTCCATGGCGCCCTACCTGGGGACCATAACCCATAGCCCAACTTGCCTGGAAGGTGGGGAAACACAGTCCCAAGGGGCTCACCCTGCCCTGAGGCCCGAGACTGTCTGGGCCTCCGCGCAGGATCAGAGGTCTGTGTGTTCCCACAATGGCGGGCGACGCTGGGCTCTACAGGGTGTCCATGCTGGATGGAGGTGGAGGAGGAACTATACAAGGAAGGATGAAAGGGAGGCCTGGCCATTCCCAGGTGGTGGGAGGGCAGGGGGAGGGAGAATAATGGGGATGACTTCGGGCCTCAAGCGGCATGTGACCGAGTAGCCTGTGGCTGGCGCTGGGTGTGTCAGGAGAGCACAGCTTGAGTGTCTCACTCCCAGGCCTCGTGCACAGGTGCGGCCTGAGGTTCCTCTGCTTTCTCCCTGGGGTTTTCCCTGGAGGAGCCACATCTTGCCCAGATTTCAGAGCTGTCAAAAGAATGAGCCTGTTACTCACATGGCCTGGCCTCCTCCCACAGCCCCCTCAGCCCCTAGGTCTGTCACGGCACAGAGTCCTTGTCTGTGAGGCTCTACAGGGGTCTTCACAACCCTAAAGGCATTCTTGGCTCAGGGACACACATTCTTTCTAAGAAGCACTTCGGGCCAGGCAAGGACAAGGACAGGGCACCATAAACAAGGGCCTCTGTGAGGCTGACCCCCCTTGTGGCAGGTGCAATGCTAGTCTGCGAGCTGGCAGGACAGGGTTGGACAGGAGTGGCCACTGGCAGCCCTCTGCCGGCACCATGGAGCATCCGTGGGTGAAAGAGTTTTGGCCCTGAAATGTGTCAGGTCTGTGTTTGCCGTTCTGAACCTAGAACATGAGTGAGTGTGTGTGTGTGTGTGTCTCACCAGCAGCCACTCATGTGAACTGAAATCATTTATAATTTCACATGTGGTTTGTAGAAAACAGTCTATTTTACAGGCACAAGAGATCCACATGTACGTGTAGAGTTGAAATCAGCCCTGGGATCTACGCACGCACTGAAGACGATCAGCTCAGGAGGCTGCAGGAGGCAGTGGGGATGGTGGGAGTGGATGGGCGGGGGGCTCTGCTCTGGAGTCTGAGCTTGGAACTCGGGCCAAGATGTCTCCTGGAGCTTTGTTCCTCCCCCACTGCCCTCTGAGAACATCTGAGCCTTGCGATCTCTGTGGAGGAAGTGGCCTTACACCAGAGGAACCTGCCCCCGGGGCCTCACCCTGATGAGTGAACTGTGGCTCCCACCGAGGGCGGTGGCCCCCATGCTGTGCCACGTGCCTGCTACAACTTGGATTCAAAGCATGCATGGGAAGCCCCGCACGGATTCCTGGACATGTGTGGTAGCCTCAGTCAAGACACAGCCTCATATGAGGATAATCAGTGGCCAAGCTCCAGCCACAGGGCACTTCAGGCAGGTGGGAGTGGATGTCAGGGAGGCCTCATTTTCAGGGGAGGGCTCTAGGTCCCTGTGAGCTGCTCCTGATAGGGGGTACTCTGGAGGGTGCCCCAGAGGCAGGGATGGATGGGAGTGGTCTCCACTGCCTTGGCCTGGCCACTGGAGAGTGACTAACTGCACCAAGGGCTGAGGGGGGTGGCCCTCCCGTTGGAGAAAGGCCTGAGCGCTCAGAAATGGCCGGGTGCTGGCCTCTTGAATATGCTGGTTACCAGGGGGTTTAGGCAGTGAACCTCCCCGGGAGGTTAGTCAGGGAGATGGGGGAGCAGGAGAGCATCCCTGCCTGGCCAATGCGCCCCTCCCACGGTACTGTTAATGTCCGGCGGTGCCATCGCGATTTGGAAGCATCTGCAACAGGCAGAGACACAGTCAGACAGCCTGGGTGGTGGCAGTGTACCCATCGCCTTAGGGATTACAGTGGATGAGAGAACCCCCCAGTACACTGGGGAAGCCGAGAAAGCCCATTACTTATGGAGTGTTTAGCTTGTCACTCAAACTGCTGTCCAGAAACCTAAGACAAGAGTGGTTTTGTTCTGACAAAAGGGGGGGCGTGGATCACTGCAGAACCAGCATCACTGGTCATCACAAGTGATCTAGGAATGGGAACTAAAGACTTGTTCCCTGACTCTCAGCCCAGCACACCCTTCAAACCGGACCTTCCCTTCTGATGCTGCCAGGAGGTGGCCTGCGGGCATCTCCCCAGAACTGGAGATGTGACTGCAGAGCAGCGTTTATGACCTGGGGTGGGCGAAGGCTGTTGAACCCACAGGCCCGGCCACACCTTGAGGAAAAGATCTCCTTGTTTCCTGTCTGAATGGTCCCGCTCCTTGGTCACCTCAGTCCCTCCCTTTCAGGGATGATGTCTCTGAGTGCACACCCAGGGCAATGTCTGGGACCTCCTCCTAAGACAGGCTGGGCTCCAGACACCCTCTGAAGGTAAAATCAGAGTTTCCCAGAATTTGCATCAATTCTTGGAAACACTGATTTGCCAGGTATGTGATCCTGTCAGAGGAGCAGAATTGGGGGTCCTGTAAACGTCCACGGAGGGGCTGGACTCTAGGTGGAGCCACTGACCCTCAACCTTACATCCTCTGACTCCAGCTTGCTCCTCACTGGGCTGTTTGGAAACCAGCTCTGCTGACCATCAGCCGTCCTTCACCCAGGACTGCAGGGACCTTGAGTGGGGGCAGCGCTGAGCCTGGAACCAGTGAATGCCAGCTGGTACAGGTCAGGCCTCTATGTGGCCGGCAAAATCTAGGCAGTGAGAAGGCCCTAAGTCTCCCTCGCTAAGTGACTCGGAGCTGCCCGGGGACGAAGCCAGGCCTTTGGTTTCAAGCCAGCCTGCCAGTGTGCAGTGTTGGGGCATGGGCAGGGAGCAGATTCACATGTAGAATGACCCTGGCGGGGCAGTGGGGGGAGTGTCTGTGTGACCCTAGGCAGCCCAGCACCACTTGGGCAGGTACTAACAACCCGCTAAGCACCTGGGCCTCTTGCGTGGGGTCTCAGAAGAGGGGGCACTCACGGTTGTGGTGGACTGGCCTCCATCGAGCTGTGGCTGTGGGTCCCTCTGGAGAAGGGTGGGTGATATTCTCTGGGGGCCTTCATCAGAGAACAGTCCTGGCGGGAGGGGTTGCGAGAGCCTGGGTTGGCCAGGGCTGCTGTCCCCTGACATGCACTGGGAAGACTCGGAGCTCTCCGTCCCTGAGAAGAGGAGCCGAATTAGGGCTGGTCCATCAGGGTGAGGGCTGCTCCCGTCTACCTTCCACACTAAGGAGCCCTGGATCCTGTCAGTTGAGGGTGAGCTGCTCCCTGCTCCAGGAGCAGGTTTCTGACAGCCTGTGAGGGCTGATTCAGGACAGGACAGAGTGGCTGGAAGGTAGACACCGTATATGCTTGGGGAAAAGCGTTTCTTGATCTGCTTTTTGGAAATCAGAGTAGAGCCACTGTAGCTGGAAGGCCAGGATGGGAGGCGCTCAGGCAACCTCTCCACGAGCAGGAGCTCCAGCTCACGCTGGGCGGCTCCATGACCACTGGATGTACAAGTCAAAGGGGGCAGAAGCTGAGACCAGAGAAGGGCCTCGTGCTTTAAACAACGAGCCGGAACAGGGCTGATGAGGCCTAACCGCCCCTGCCACCGCCCCACACCCATCTCCCCTGTGTGACTGTTGGGCCTTCCTGTATCACCCCAGACTGAGACCAAGCCGAAGCCACTGGGTGCAGGTCCGTGGTCACTCCCCACGTCTGGGATCTATGCTCGAGGACAGTGCTGTGTGAGTGGCTGGTGGCTTTCCCCTATGCTCCTCTGTAGGGATCACGAGGGCTGTTTGGACACTGAGCAGAAGATGGTCAAGCTGAGCCCTCCACACATACACTTCCACTTCGTCCTCACATCCAGCCTCCTGGTCTCCAGACTCGGCCTTGGCTGGAGGCTGCTCCAGCCCAGATGTGAGCTACCTGTGGTCCTGGAGCCAGAAGTATGCATCTAGGGGAGTGTGATCGCTCTGGGCCGGCAATGCAGGATGCCCCCACTGTGCTCTGGTGGCCCGTCCCAAGGTGGCCGCTGCCTGCTCTGATCAGGTGTGCGGCACCTGGCCACCTGAGCTCGCTGGCAGGTTCTATGTGCAATGCCTTCCATTGGGCACAGAGATGCCTTGGCGTCAGTCACAAAGCACTCAGATGTTGTCCTGTTGGCAGTGACATATTTTTGGGCTTGGGAAGGTGCTTGTCCCAGGCAGTGTGGCCTGAGGATGAGCCACGCCTGGGCTGTGGGATGGGTATCTCTGAGAGACCTCACTGACTGAGGAGACATGAAACCTGTGGTCCTCACGCCACACACAGAATGCCAAGAGAACCAGCCATGGTGAATTCCACTGACACATCCCTTCCACCACGTGGAAGTGTGTGCAAAATACTGCTTTACTGGGATGTAAGTGACACAATGAACTGCACACCTCTGAGTTACAAACGGACAACCTTGGACATGTGTATACACCATGAGGTCACACATGTATATACCACAGCCAGAGAGGACACGTATTGCTCACCAAAAGCTGCTGGTACCCATGTATGTTCAGTGTGGTCACTGACACGATGAGCACTGGGTCCACTTCGGACCAGTCAGCCCTCTGTTTTTTGTTCCCTTTTCTTTCTCTACATTCTTTGGACTTTTTTCTTACAATTTCATTTGGTCTCCTTTGTTGGTGTACCAGCTCTGTCTCTTTGTTTTATTTTAGAGGTTGTTTGGGGTTTATAATCGAATGGATCACAATTTACCTTTGAGTGATATCACTCAGTTCACTAGTATAAAACCTCACGTCAGTGAACTTTGTTGTCCGACAGCTCACTGAGTGCCCCTCCTCCTCCTTTCTGATTCTCTACGTTTCATTTTGGGTCCTTTCTACTGACATGTCTTCAAGTGAACTAAGATTTTCTTCTGTCACCCCATCTGATGTCATTTTCATCTCAGATATTGCAGTTTTTGTCCCTGTGCGTTCAGTCTTGGTATTCTCATATCCTCCACATCATTACTCAAATTTTTGGACATCAGGAACAGTTACAACAATGGTTTGAAGGCCACAACTGACAATTCCAACATCCATGTCCGGTTCGGGCTGGCTGGGCCCGATTGACTATTCTCATTATGGTTTATATCTTCTACTTCTTTGCTTACTGTTGCTCCGACTGGATGTCACACAATGTGAATTGACCTTGTTGGGTGCTGGGCACTTTCGTGATTCTATAAATCTCCGTGAGCTTTGTCCTGGGATGTAGTTATGCTACCTGGGAACTGGTCCTCTTGGGTCTGGCTTAGTGATCTGGTAGGTGGGTCGGGGGCAGTGTTCAGCTGCATGCTCCCTCCTCCTGAGGTAGGCCTTTCCAAGGGCTCACCTAGCACTCCTCGAATCACAAGTGTCCCGTCCGGCTGGTGGGCACAGGTGCCCATGTGACCGTGGAAAGTGCTTTCTAGTTCTTTCACTGACGTGAGGTTCTCCAGCTTTGGGGGCTCCTCACAGGCCGTGCTGACCAGTACTTTGCTGGATTCTGGAAAGGACCCACCTGTCAGACTCCCAAGGCCTCGCACTGCATGGATCTCTCCTATTCCATCCTTGGCCCCCACCACCTTGGTCTCCTTCACTCAGAGAGTCCGCCGCACCTGTCCCAGGACTCTCAGGCAGAAACCAGGGCAGTCACGAGGCTCACCTCATCTTCCCGTCTATCAGGGTCGCTGTTCTCTGTTGTTGGATGTCCTGTGTTTTGAAATCTCTCATTTCATTTTGTTTTGTCTCTCTCTCTTTTTTTTTTTGGTTTATTTGTTTTGAATTTTTTCCCTGTTACATTGTTTTGGGTGGAAGTGAATTTTTTTTTTATTTTAAATAAAAGAAAAATCCTAATTTGTTTGAAAACGTTGGAAGTATATAAAATCAAGTGAAACAAAAGAACACATAAACTGGCCCCCACCCACATCAATTGTCAGAGGCTGGAGCGTGTGGCCACAGCGCACAAGTGCACTCACGTAGTGGAGACTGGCTCCCCGTCTCCTGCTCCAGCTCGTCCTCCTCGATGCAGGTGTGGACGTTGTATGGCCAGGGGCAGTGGGCTTGGCTGGTGGACACGTGCAGGGTGGCAGAGGACTGGCTGCTGGAGGAGGAGGTGCTGCTGTCGGAGATGGTAGAGTGTGGTCTCTTGAAGGGGGCGGTATGGTTACGGGAGGGCACACCTACGGACGCCTGGGTTCTTGAGTCGGAAGGGGACAGAAGGCAAGTCGGTCTAGCCTCTGCTCCAGAAGTGCAGCCTAGATGCAAGAACCAGACAGGGCCTTCTGAAAGACTGACCAGGCTCCTCGGCCTGCAGTCAGCCCACTGTGCTGAGTGCCACCCCTGGTGCTCCGGGGCCTGGGTCCCAGTTGGCAGAGCGGGGTGAGGACAGGGCCGCGGCCACCTTACCTGTTCCGTTCATGGTGTAATTTACAGCCCGATCATTTATGGCTGCATCGCTGGGCTTGATGTCCAGGAATGGTTTGCTGCCTAACCCTATAGACACCATTTCTTGAATTCTGAGTTCTGAAACAGAAGAATGTAGAACACTTTTCCAAGAGACTCCTTGGGTTTAATACTACCCTTGATGGTGTTCTGCATCCGACACCGTCGGTCCAGACCAGAAGCACGTCAGGGCCGGGCCTGCTCCCCGGAGGGATGCTAGGGGCCGACGTGCTAGGGCTCCGAGTCTGGCACCTGCAGCTGGTCTGGCCGCACCGTGGCCTCTCTCAGAGGACATGGGACCAGAACTGGGCATCCAAGTGGGTACAGAAGGGAGGGGTCCCTGTCTGTTGGTGAAGGGAGATGAACGGGTCCTGTGTGGAGTGGGGGACAGAGGCCCCCAGGAGGTACATGGCCATGAGAAGGGCACCCTGACAGGTGTCTGTGTGTCTCTGAATACTGAGAGGGTATCTAAGTGTAAGGTGAGAGTCTAAGAATGAATTACTTGGTAAAACTAAAAAAAGAAAAAAGAAAAAGGAAAGAAAAAAAAGAAAGCTAATTATAGTTGGTGGGAGGCTGGAGGGGAGCGGGTAGGAGCAGAGGAGACTGGGGAGGGGATTGGGGAACCAGCCATAGGGCCTCCTGCTCCTCACAAGGGCTGAATCCATTCCAAGGAGACTGGGGAACCACTGGGCAACCTGAGTAGAGCTGCCTCGCGTGGTGTGAGCATATGCATGTGTGCAAGCATGCATGTGTACACACATGTGGGTATATGCATGTGTATACATATGCATGTATGTTCACATGTGTGCAGGTATGGTCTATGCTTCAAAGGAGGCAGCAGTAGCGGGGCTGTGGGACATCGCTGTGACAGATCAAGGTTCTGGCCAGGGTACAGCCACTGAGGGGACGGGTGGTTGTATTTGGTTGTTTGGACATTAGAGCCCTTAGGGTTTTTCAGACCTGTGGGTCCAAGTTGCCATGGGAAGGTCAGCTTGAGGGATCACTATGAAGATGGCATTTATAATTGCCACCTCGTGAATGTAGACAGAGGTGCCCCAGTGACTGAATCGGGGCAGAGAACGGCCCAAAGGGGCGACAGCAAGGAGGAAGAAGCCTGGGTGGGGGTCCCAGCGGAAGGGACAAGATGCCTTATGGAGGAGGGGCCCTCACCTACAGGGAGACCACAGGCTGGCCATCAGCCCAGCACACAATCAGTCAGGAGGCCTTGACAGGCAGGGCAGCGCAGACGGCATGGGCCTAAGGGGGCGGGGGGCCTGAACACTTGCCCCTTCTCTGGAAGTGCTGCGGGGCATGGGCAGGGATCCTATTCATATTTGTTTTAAAGAGGAATATGTGTTTGTGTGCTGATGGGATAGATTCACACACTTCCTAGTAAATGGTGCTGAGGCCTCCCAGGGGCTACCAGGCCTGGGCCTCGTGGACGGGCCCCCTGACATGGAGCTGGACTCACACCCTCTCCTGCCCACCTCTGTTCCTCAGGGCCTGCCGCCACAGGATCTTCCCTATCATGTCAGTCCACATGGTCTTGACCTCTGGGGAGCTCGCCTGGAGAATGTAGGACTCCTGGGATTTCCGCCGCCTGCGGAACCAGATCTCAAACTTCACACCACTGTCCCCGACGGTCTCTGTCATCCCGATTTCAGCCATCTGCAGTCACGGCATGAGAGGGAACCAGGGATATGCTCTCTGAACAACTGACCACTTTTGGGCTGACACTCTGACCCCAACACCTCAGTGCTAGAGGCCCCTTCACCCAGACACTGAATGGCGTGGATGAGGCCAAGACATAGGCTAGCACAGGCAGGATAGGGCGGATCAAGGTGCCGCCCCATTCATAGTGGCTCCCTCTTGGGGCCTCAGTTTCCCCACTAGACAAATGAGGGTTAGACCAGAAGGTTCTGTGGTACCCTCTGGCTGCCACTCAACTGGGTAGGATCAAACAACTGCCGCAACCTCTGATGTGTTCCTTGGTGCTGGCAGGTAAGGGCTTCTGCGTGGGCTCCCAGGAACCCTAGAAGCTCTTTATCCTCAGAGCCTCCTTTAGGGGCAGGAGGGCCACCCAAGTCCCATGGAGGGGAGGGCTTCTCTGGTGTTCACTTTTATCAAAATCCAAAATGAGGTGACTGAGAAGGCATTGTTTTCTAACCACGGATCCGGCACACAGAAAGCCTTGATGCTCTGGGAGTCTGAGGTTTTCAAAATTCAGCCAAAGAACCACAGGAAAGAACGAATACGTGGTCCCTGCTCATCTGCATGGGACCAGCCTGATGCCAGAGGCGTGGGGCATAAGGTAGGTGCATTACCTTGAAGGATTGCTTGTACGTGTAGATGTCGTAGCCTCCATCCACCTTCCTGGTCTTGCTAAACAGGATGAGGTCATCAAAAAGGAAAATGTGCCTCAGATACTTCTTTCTTCCACAGCAAACGATGAACTCATCCCGGCATCTCAGCTGCCCCTGCTCTTTCAAATTCACCTGCAGATGGAGGAAGCCTCCCTCAGGGACCACTGGGTTGGATCTGATCCCACTCTGATCTCTGGAGGGGGAGGGGCTGGAGACTGAGTCAACACCAAAGGTCATGATCCAATCAATCACACCTATGTAACGAGGCCTCCAGAAAGCCCCCAAAAGACGGGTTTGCAGAGCTTCCTGTTGGCGAGCACATGAAGATGAGGGGATGCCCCACAGCCTTTCTCCACACCTTGTCCTGCGCATCTCTTCCATTTGGCTGTTCCTGATTTGCATCCTTTGTAATAAACTGCCAATCCAGTAAGTTGCCCTGAGTTCTATAAGCTGCTCTTGCCAATTAATGGAACCCAGGACGGGGTTGTGGGAACCCCCATTTATAGCTGATTGGTCAGAAGAACAGGTGACAACCTGGACTTGCAACTGGCATCTGAAGTGGGGTGAGGGGGAGTCCTGTGGAACTGAGACCTTCACCTGTGGGGTCTGATGTCATCAAAAGGTAGAAGATATCAGAAGTAATTTGAATTGCAGGACATCCAGCTGGCGTCCAAGAACTGCTTCAACATGTGGGGGAAAACCCCACATTGGAATTGGGTGCAAAACCCTCAGGATGAGCTTCCCTTGTGGCCACCTTCCTGCTCATCTGCGTGGATGTTACGGTAAAACCCTCTGTCTTCAATTTTACTTAACATTCCACTTCATGACCCTTTTGTTCGTTTTAACGGAAACCCCTCGCTGAAGTGCCAGCGTCTCAATCACTGTGTCTAAACGCCCCACATGGCAACCCCAGGAGTTGCATTGTGAATTCCACGCCTGAGCTGCCCCTCGCCATGGAAATCCTTCTGAGCTGCAACCTGGGCTGATACTCGGGGGTGTAGCCACTGTGCCTGGGTTAGCGCTCCTCGTGGACTGGATCCCAAAGGAGAGACGCCATTGGGACATCTCTCCTGCCAACTTCCCTTGGTGCATAGCCCTGTCCTGGGTGATGCCTGAGAACTCTGGGTGGACCCCCATCATCCCAATCGCTCAGCCAAGCCTCTGGGAGAGCTTGAGTGGCTGCGGGTTCTTGGGGATGACCCTGCAGCTTGTTGCTCTGCTGTCGTTTGAAACTCTTAATGCTGCTCTTAGCAAGGTGTCTGCATTTTCACTGTGATCTGGAAATTTTGTAGCCATCCGCCTGACCATCAGAGACAAGGTGTCCTGCCTGAGAGGGGGTGTCCTCTTCCAGCCCATGTAGTCTTGCCACGCCACCACGTTGGGGATGTGGATGCCTGGCCTCCATCCCCAGCAGAGATCTAACTATAAACTGGCAGGCCAGGCCCCAAGCCCAATGGCCCAGCACAGTTTTCATGCATTCGATTGTTCTAAAATAGCCCCAATAAGCAGACATGTAGCATTTAAAGCCCACCAGCTCTCATACCCTACAGCTGCTGTTCCAAAGCCGGACCCTGAGCTCCTCTCTGTTCCCCTCTTCCCCTCAGGTGGGGACCTCTGGAGGTCTAAGCTTTGGGGACATTCCTAAAGAAAAGCTCTGTGCTCCTGACCCCAGGTATGTCCTCCCCCTTGATCAACCCTCTGAGCCAGAGAGCCTGCCAGGGCCTTGGGGCACTTACATTGCAGCCACGGACAGCATCCATGGCCAGCAGGTCATTGCCGTGGCGCAGCTGGAAGCGGAGCATGTCCTCAGCGGCCTTCAGCTCGCCCAGCTCCTGCTCACGGGCAGGGCAGCGTCTGGCCTCCTTGACCAGGTCCTGGAGCAGCAGTGCGTACTTGCCCATGCGCTGCACGGGCTTTAGCAGGTAGGAGGCCAGGTCCATCTTGTCACCCAGCGCCCGCTGCTTGTCCTGCAAGGGCCAGGGGACAGGGTCAGCTTGGGCCAGGCCAGGGGAGGTGCGGCGGGCTCACAGGCAGGGGGATGACCTTGAAGAAGGCGTGGCCATGGCTGCAGAGCAGGGCGTCCGACTGGGGCTTGTTCTTGCTGTAGAGCACGTACATGCCAAACTGTTCTTCCTGCAAAGGGGAGGGCACGACGCACCTGAGCGGGGGGCTCTGGTCAGAACCTGTGCCGTGGCCTCAGCCCTGTAGCACAGTTCTCACCGCGGTCACAAGAAAAAGACACAGTGCGGCGTTAGGGCCACCTCAGCTTCCGAACCAGCACAGTGGGTGCTCCTGGGGACAAAGCCAGAGTTCTTGATGGGTCTTGAGAACAGAGACTGGGGGAAGAGAGGAGAGGAGCACCCACAGGGTGGGCTGGGAAGGCTGGAATTTTTATTAAGGGTCAAACCCTTAATAAAGCCAAAGTTGTCTAGATATTTAAAATTCTCACAATTACTGTCAATGTAAAACAATATACAAGTTGCGCCTTATGGCTAAAGCAACCTTTAAAAATAGCTGAAAAGCCTTGATGTGGCGCTGTTACCCACAGTGTTTTCTTGTGGTTACTTATATTTAATAACACTGATGCAAATGTGTCACCTGCCCTTAGCACAGAGCCACTTGGGTGCCCCGTGCCTACAACAGTGCCTCGTAGCTACTTGTTGAAAGAATCTTCTTTTCAGAGTGAATTAAGATTTTATCAGAGACCCCAACAGGGAAATGGTCCATGCGAATGGTCGAGAAGAGACTTAGCAAAGAGAGGGCAGCTCTCCTCAAGTCAGTCTGTGCATCCCAACCAGGTTCTCTCAGAACTCGTCAGGCTGGTCCTGGGGTCCGTCTGGAAGGGGAGCTGGGTGGACCTTGGGCAGGAGGATCGTGAAGGGACCAGGCGGGCTTCCTAGCGCAGCAAACAAACTGATTTCCGAAGTTCCTTGTGGCCAGTTTAGGCTCGAGTGGTGAGGAAGCGGGGCTGCCGACAGAATTAACTGTGATGACGTAGATGAAGCCCCCAGCCCCAGGTGGCCTTCGACAAGGTGCCGCCAGGTGAACCATGAGTACAATGCCCGTGCTGTTGGCTTATTGTCTATTCTGGGCACCTGTGTATTCACAGGTCTTAATGTGCTGCTGGGGACATATTTCCTAAGCCTGGAATGCTGGCTCCCAATGGCCTGATATGTGGGTGGGCACTCCGGACCCCGATGCTCCAAGGGCGAGCTGGGCCAAAGTCACCTCTGCCCATCACATGGAGGGACTTACGTGTTTCAGGAACACACGTCCTACAGCCAGGGGGCTGTGCCGGCAGCGCTCCAGCTCCGTGAGGAAGTGGTGGCAGTGGAAGTTGTAGAGCTTCTCCAAGTTCCCAAAAATGATGCTGCGCTTCCCTCGCAGGTCCTGCGGCAGGTCCACTCTTTCCATTTCTGGAAAATAGTTGTCGACGACATATCCTAAGGACCTAACATACTCCCTCTCCGTGGAGATCATCTCGGCCATTATGTGCTGCAGGCGGCTGCTGGAAGACACAGAGAGCGGACGGGACGCTGAGGGATAAATACGGTGGCATGCAGACGGGAGACGCACAGTTAAGTGTTCTGTCTTCAGCTGTGAATGCCAGGCAGGCCCCACAGCTGAGTCGTGCTCATGGTTACCTGGAGCTGCTCCCCTGATGTAGAGCAAGAAAAGGTAAGAGATTCCGGGGAGAGATGCATGTTTCATGAAACGTTTCCATGTTATTGGTTGTGGCCTTTTCAGATAAAAATCCTTTTGGAAACCGAAAAGGGGAGATTTGAAGTCTCCCAGACTAAACTGACTCCTGCGGGTTCTCATTTCCAGGCAGCCTGGTTAGCGCCTGCTTCAGGGGGCGGCGCCAGCTGTAAGGAGACTTGACACTCAGCGGTGAGCCCGGTGCGAGGAAGGATGTGCTGGAGATTTATGAGAAAACATGTTTCTGATGTACCCTGACTACTAATCTATCAGAAGATATTTCTGAAAAAGCAGCTTTACGCTTTAGTGACATCTGACACAGGGGCAAGGAGAAGCAGCTGGAGCAGAAGACACCAGAGCAGCGCTTCAGGGGCCCAGGACAGTGAGGAGATGGACAGCAGGGGGTGGGTGGATTTGGCAGGGTGTGGGAAGGAGACGGCAGACACCACTCCCACCCAGCCCAGGGCTTCTGGGGTTCCTTTGGGTATGGCATGCTAGCATGTACATGTCACCAATCAACTGCAACATCAGGGTACCAAGAAGAGGTCTGTTGGTGACTTGGGCCCCACCCACTAATGTCGAGGCACAGTGCGTCTCTCTCCTACTTGATACCATCCTATTGTCAACTTTCTTAAATTATTCAATCCTAATGACACTAATGACAGTTGGCAAATTTTTATGCCATTGTTTGTCTTTACTTATTTTTTAATTTGGAAAAATTAAAAGCAAATAACGATGGGAATTATACGTGTGGCCAGAAATGCTTCTGACTACATCCTGTCTACCACAGACCTGAAGAACTTGACCCTTCCCCCCACCCCCATAAGAGATTTCACATTTATTGTTTTCAAGCAGACAGCACACCTGTGGGGGACACCTGCTGCCAGGTGGCCCAAAGGTGCCCCTGGTGCACAGCACAGGCTGGGAGAATCCGCATTCCCTCATCAACATTCACAGAAAGCAAGTGTCCTCCTTAAATACTCAGACACAAAGTTAAAAAGGGAGTGGTCTGAGGATTGGGACCAAATAAATGGAAACTGACTCATAAAGCCATAATATCCCAAAATTTCTGGGGAAATGATGGCTGGCCAGGTGACAGCAGCTCCCTCTGGACACCTAGCAGGTCTGGGTTTTCAGGAAAGATGGATTTGGCTTAGTGACCTCCCCCACCCCCACCCCTGGGCCTTAGAGTTTGAGGAGGGCTTGCTCCCTCTCTGGGTGTCCAGTGGACTCCTCGCTACCAGACCTTGGGGTGGTGGGTCTGTGGCCTGTGAATGGTGTGAGAGGGAACCTGTCTCCAGAGGCTTTCCAAACCTCCTCCCTTCCTGACCCAGGAATGTCCAGGATGTCCACTCTGAGTAACCAGGGGAAGCTCTGACGAGTGGACAGCTCTACCCCTTTGTTCTGAGGCCCTGGAACTTTCTGTCTGAGCGTAGTGGAGCTGGAAGGCCAACCACCAACTTGTGTTACCCTCTGCCACTTTCCCATGGAATCCGGCCCACAGGGAAATACAGCCCAGCAGAGGCTCGCCCACAGCAAAAACAAAACCTTTACCTTCAACAAGGTACATTGTAACTGCCCAAAGTTTTGAAACTTAAAGACGTGTTTCAGAAGAGCATTTTGTAACCATCTCAGGTCAGGTTAAAGCTGCTCTGCATGAGGAGGAAACAGGACAACAAACCAGCAAATCAACTAGGATGCCCCACCGTCGGGCCACAACGCTCATGGTAAAAATGGCAAACAGCACAGAAGTGCTGTGACACCAGGCCAGTGTCACTATCTGGCATTAGGGATGGGCTGAGTTCCTACCACTTTATGTGAACAATTAATAAATAAAAAGTATCATTTTGCAAACATCTCAAAGATGAATTAAAACAGACATCTAGCTTCTTTTGGGTAATAAATAAATGGGCACACACTTCTTACCATACAGCACTTAGAGACTTCTTTTTAAAAGCAATTTTTTAAAGATAATTTCTTCATATTGTAGGCTTGATTTGCTTACTGTCATTTTATAAATTGGCTCCAAGTGACTAGGCTTGGGTGTTTAACCATCACCGCACACCGTGAAAAAGGAAGTAGTTTTCAACCGTTCGCTTCTGAACACTGGAGGTAACTAACATCTTGCTTAAGATTGAATGTGAGTCTGTCTGGCCTGCACAGGACAGGGTAGCCTGGAGGCATATCCATGGAGTTTCTATTCTGCAGAAGTGCATTTAATGGCTTTGTGTTTCCAGATCCCCATTGGCCACCACACGCTAAGGCTGCAGGGCATCCACCCTTACCTTCCTGCTGGCCTCCTCCTGTCCTCCTCAGAGGGGTGGATCCTGGAGGGAGAAGACAGGCTCCGGTTCAGAATGACTAGGGGGCTTTCGGCATGTGGCTTTGGTGAGGGCTTCTTCTCTGAGGCCATGGAGCTGGTCACTTCCAGGCCTTTGATGAAGACCCCAGTGTGGCCTGGCCAGTGGGAGTCCCTGGGGCCACTGTCAAGCTGTGGAATCTCGAAGCTTAGTGTTTTCTTCATAATTTTCTTCACAGGATGTTTCCTGTGGTGGATGATGGGGGTCTGGATGGGCTCAGAGGAGCATGTGGAGCTGTCATCTGGAGTGTGCACACCTGAGTCCAGGTGCTCACCCTCCTGGCCACACAGAGAGACTTGTCCAGGGAGGCCAGACAGCAGTCGTGCCCACTCCCCAGTGCGGCCCTTGGGGTCAGCGAGGGGGATCCAGCATGCCTCGCAGTGCCTCATCGTGGGCCCCTGGACAAGCTCGAGCTCCGAGGGCCTCTGGTCCGGAGGCAGGACACCGGGGCCTGGCGCAGCCTCAGAAAGGGCCTCTTGGGGGCGGAGGTGGGCCTGCTGGCACTGTAGCCTCAAGGCGTACCGCTGCCCCAGTGCCTGCTGGCCACCTGGGCCAGACACTGCCATGTTTGCAGACATGCCCACGGCCTCCTGGTGACAGCTCTTCACATACTCAGCAACCAGCTCTGGGTCCAGGAGTTCCAGGCACTCACCGCAATGCATTTTCACCCCGTTTACCTGTGCAGCAAAGGCGAGCACGGATCAGTACAGCGAAGGACTCGCATGGCTGGATGGCTTTGTAGGCCCCGCCCAACGTCATGTGGGCAATGAGTGGCTCAAATGAACTCAGGACAGGCTTGTTCTGCTATCCAGGTGCCCAAGTCAAGCATCAGGGTGAGCCAGGCAGCCAGGCAGAGAGGAACACCCCTTTGCCCATGGGGCAGGCTGCCATCTGGACTCACCTGCAGGGCAGAGAAGTCCTCCACAGCCCCCAGGACCATGGGATGTCTGTGAAATCAGTTATTCCACATCTCTGCTCAGTGTGGGAGCCCAAGAGACAATGGGGCAGAGAACTCCTACCACTTCCCTGGCCTGTGCCAACCTTCCCTGGATTGTTAAGAGGTGCTGTGCTCCTGAGGGCTCTAGCCCCAGGGTCCCCAATGGTTAAGCAAGTCTAGGGTGCTGATGAGATCACAGGTGTGTGCTATACTGTGGAGTTATTTTGGGGTCTTTGGCAGTGAGTGGAATGAGAGCCAGGGACATGGTCTGGTGGGAGTGCTGGTCAGCGGTCCCAGGGCTCGGCTCACCCTGACCTACACAGGGAGAGTGCTCACGAAATGTCTGGGGAGTAAAGGACATGGGCAGCACGTGTGGACCTGAACACAGGAGAAACTCTGCTGGGTCTCTTACTGTCTCATAGAACTGGGACTGGCGACCGCACTGGGCCAGCTCTCCCTCTCTCCACTCAGCCTGGCCAGCTGTGGTGCTCAGACACCTCCTGACGTCTTGGACTGTTTCCTCCGTGTCCTGCGAGTCATTCTCTTCCATCAGCTGTCGTCTTTTCTGACAACACGGCTGTAGCCCAAGGAACCAACCATCAGCACAAGCTGGGCACTTACTTTAGGGTTTCCGAGCGAGGGTGGGACTGCACCCACTGTTGGCCTGGGGTGCCCGGCCCACAGCTCCCGCTGCTGCTGCTTCACATTCTCAACAGAGAGCAGTTCCAAAGGGCCCAGGAATTTCTTTTGCTCTTTTTCAAACCATGATTTAATCTACACAGGAAAAGAAGGTTTTACTTTTAAAAGTATGAAGGAGTCTGGCTCTAAGATTTGGAGGATGAAGGAGGCGTCTCACACCGCTCGGGGCTGGCTTGCTCGTGCCGCAGATGGCACGCCTTGTCCTAACACAAACACTGCGTCTTACTAGAACATGTCGTGAGTAACTGCATAGCAGCAAGGGCCACGGTGAAGGCTCCAGTTCATATCAATTTTCATTGTTTGGAAATGGAAATTAACATTAATGAAAAATAGGTCCAGAACTTTCAGTTTTGAAACTTCTTACTATGCTAAACATACCCCAGAAATATTCTTCAGGCTGGTGGTGCTTGGATACCCAGGGGCCGCCTGGGAGTGACAGAAGGGTTGATGGCAGCCCTGCCTGTACCTCACAGTGTGATGAGGTCCAGGTTCTCATTTTAGAGACAAATCCTGTGGCAATATCACTGTGTTCACACTGAATATGTCACGGGGAAATCTTCATTTTCATGCATAGTTCTCATTGGAGAGCAATGCCAGGGACCCCTGGCTGTTAGGTGCCCGAGAAGAGAGGTCTGTTATTAAAAGTGGTGTCATTGGGCTACACCTATAACCATGAGGATTGAATTTAGGGTTTCCAGATGCACAGGCAGAGAAGAGAAATCAGAGGGCACATTGTTTGTGGACAGAGTCATGGAGAAAAACATCGAGATGAGATGTTTATGAGGAAGCACCGGTCCCCTCAGAACCACGGGGTGGAGCAGCAGGCAATGGCCAGCCGGGGGCGGAGGTCTCTCAGGGGGAGGTGGAGACCTTGTGAAAAAAGTAAATTCTAGTTGCTTTGAAGATTTAAATGGGGAAATTCAAACCATAAGAGTCCTATGATAGAATATATTAGGTGTTCTGTAACCTTAAAGTAGAAAAGCCCATTTAAATCATAAGCAAAGTGAAAGGGCAGATTAGAAAAGGGGGAAATTATTTGCAACATCATCAAAGGATCAGTAGAAGTGATACAATGAAACTATTACAAACAGTAGAGAAATTGGCCAAGTGCAAGAAAATGTAACTTATTAGAGAGTAAATACAAATTACCAATAAATGTATGAAGACAAAGTTTGACTGCAGGATTAAAAAAAAAAAAATCCCAAATGCAAACACTGATGAGATCCTGAACTTTCACTCACCAGAGGAGGGAGGCAATAACCCAAGCTGGGAAGGCTGACGGGAGGCCGCTTGCCAAATTGTTGAGGTAAAAACCTCAAAAAGTGTGAGTACCGCTCAGACATCCTGAGTTGCAGAATCTGTCCACAGGGAACGATCACAGGGTGTGGAGGACACAGGTGTAGTGATGTTCATGACAGCAAAAATCAGGGCGGAGTCCAGGAGGTGCAGGCCGCGCAGGGGTGCCCAGCGCGTAGCCCCCAGACAAAGCCGGTCAGAGACAGCTGTGTGCAGCATGCTTACACTTTTGTAAGAAACTATTTCTTTTCTAATTCTTCCATAGTGTTCATGCATTTCTTAGGTTGAAAAGAAATTAAATACATTGTCTACAGAATGACCCCGGTTTTAGGTTAAAATGTATTTAGTTTTAGGTGAAGAAGGTGGATTAAGACATACCTAATTTTGCTCCCTCCTGAAACACTATTAAAGCCTTAGAAAACTCCTTTAAGGCATTAAGGATGGGGACGCAGTGGGGCTGGGAAGGAGGGGCAGACGGGAGGGCCGTGGGAGTCCTGAGCAGGGAGAAGCGGTGGCTGCAGATGGGTAGGGAGAGCACGTTTAGCAGGACGCCATCAAGGAGAGACATTCAGAAAACAAACAAAACTCCATGGCAATTAAAAATCTTAGAGCAGGGGCAAAAACACTCACATGGGGCTAGCAAATCAAGTTTAGAAAATCTATGCTGAAAGTAGAACAAAAAAACCAACGATGCGGAAAATTAGTGAACCAGAGGGAAGTGTGGAATTCCAGAAAACAGGAGAGCTCATCAAAGACAACAAGAAATCCCAGAGCAGAGAGATGTGGTGGTCAAAGGAGGAACCCCCAGCCCTGGGTCCCTGCGGTCAGAGTGCCCTGAAGAGAACAGAGGTAAACAGGCATCCAGAGAGAAAATACAGGGCCCAGACCAAGGTCAAGAGCAGAACAGATGAGGACCCCTTCACTGCAATGCATGAAGCTAAAAGGCATGAAACAGTGCCTCCAAAATTTGGGAGGGAAATTAAAGCTACTGTGAAATGTGAAGGCGGAAAAGACATTGTCAGATAGGCAAGATCTCAGAAATGTTCACCCTACCATCCCTTTCTCTGGAAAGTCCTGGAGGGTATTCTGTGCAAAACAACAGAAAAATGAAGAAAGAGGAAAACTGGGTGTATGAGAAATAGTGCCCACAGGACAGAGAGGGGACCCACAGGATGGAAGAGGAGGAGGAAGAGAGGAAGCCACAGGACAACCCAGGCAGAGGTGCCCCCAGGCAGGGCAGCCCCTTCAGCCACGCTCTAGGCTGCCACCACCAGGGACCTGGTGAGCTCGTTCACCTCCTGTCTGCACCTGCCTTGTCCTCGATGTGCTGATGGCCTCCTGCCCCTGCCCTGCAGCCTGGATCAGTCGGGTCATCATTGACCCCGGCCCCTGCCCTTCACTGGCCCATGACTGGAGCTGAGTTGGTTGTAGGGAGACCAAGGAGGGGAAAATACAGTGTACACACCCCACCATGCCTGATGGCCACCCTGGGGACCCCCTGACAGGGGCGATCCTTCCACCCTGACTGCCCTCATGTGATTTGACAACTCAAGGATCCAGCGACATTTCCAGTCACTCTTCACTTTGCCCTACACACCTGACTGTGCAGGGTCCTGTCGTCACATTATTTACATGGAAATAGTGGTTTATAAAATAATAAGGATTTTACTTAAAATTATGTAGTCGTGTGCAGCATAATGATGTTTGAGTCACCAACAGACTCATACATGAAGGTGGTCCCGTAAGATTATAGTGGAGCTGAGAATTCCCATAGCCTAGGGATGTCAGCTGTGGTAACGTCATAGCACAGCACGTTACTCCCGTGTTTGTGGTAGTGCCGGTATAAACAGACCCACTGAACTGTCAACTGCATAAAAAGTATAGCACAGTTATGTACAGTACAGGATACTTGACAATGATAATAAATGACAATGCTACTGGTTTATGTATTTACTATACTATAATCATGATTTTATTTTTTTTAGAAAGACATTTATTCTTTAAAAAGCTTTTATTTATTTATTTCCAGAGAGAGGAGAAGGGAGGGAGAAAGAGAGGGAGAAAGGCTTCGATATGTGAAACACTGACTGGCTGTCTCTTGCTCGCCCCCTACTGGGGACCGGGTACACAATCCAGGCATGTGCCCTGACAGGAAATCAAACGGGCGACCTTCCCATTCACCGGCCAGTGCTCAGTCCACTGAGCCACACCAGCCAGGGCTAATCATGATTTTAGAATGTACTCTTTCTACTTATAAAAAACAATTGCTGTAAAACAGTAGCTGTGTTATGCTGGCTTCATACATCTCATTTTTACCATGTCTCTTGATGGCATCATTCTCTCTTGTGCACGATTTAATCTCATGTTGTTTTGCACAGTAACGGGTTGTACGGGCTGGTAGCCCAGGAGCAGTAGGCTGTGCCATAGTCTAGGTGTGTAGTGGGCTGTGCACCTGGGTCTGTGTATGTGCCTCTGTGTTGTTCTCCCAATGACGAAATCGCCTGGCCATGCGTTTCCTCATAAGGTATCCCCATCATTATGCAGCACATGACTGTACAAGCTTTTGAAAAGCATTGATATGCATATATATATGAAGAAAAGTCTGGGTTATAACATACTGAGTGTTAACGCCGATTATTTCGAGAGGCAGAGGTATAAAATATTTTTCTCGTTTGGCTCCTCTGACGGGAGCACTGACCTGGTCACCTCCGTCCCACATACTGGCCTGGTCGCTACTCTCCCAGAGCACTGACCTGGTCACTCTCCTCCTGAAGTGTCCTCAGCTCCCGTAGACTCTCCAGCTCCTGCAGACACCTGTTGGAGGTGAGGACCAGCCTGTGGGTCTCTTCATCCACTTGGTTGTACAGCTGGGAGGCAGCCTCAATGCCGTCTCTGGAAGAGAAGGCAGCTGTTGGGTGCTGTGTCTTGATCAGTGGTTTGTTCACAGGCTGTCTAGGAATATGCTCTTGGGGATGACCTATTTAAACACAACTGTACTATTTTTACATTCTTCACGTCTGACACAAGTGGAAACTCCAGATGGCACCCACAGCCAGAGCAGGGACTGGAGTGTGCCCTTAAGCGCTGATGCCGACTGGCCCCATACAAGGAGGCACCTCAGCGGTGGGACTGAAATGCGGGTCCATGGACGCAGCACCCCAGGACGAAGGAAGTGCTCGGTCAGGACCTCTGACTATGCTGAATCTTACACTTTTGCAAGAAACTATTTCTTTTCTAATTCTTCCATAGTGTTCATGCATTTCTTAGGTTGAAAAGAAATAAAATACATTGTCTATAGAATGACCCCGGTTTTAGGTTAAAATGTATTCCACTATGAATTCCACTGTGATGAGTTTTGTCTTCCACTTGAGCACTCCAAGGAATGGGCTAATTCTTCCTCTGAGTCCTCCCATGAGACATGCTCTGGTCCCATCAAGCATGTCTGTCAGAGAAATGGAGGTCTAGGCCCCTTGGAGACACTGCCTGTGACAGAGACGGGCTTCCGCTGTGGGGCAGAGAGCTGTGCTTCACCCCAACCTGCCCCAGCATGACACTCACCGGCTATCTTCGCTGGCCCCACGCTCTTCCTTCCTCAGCCGTGCCAGCACAGTGCCGCCCTCCAGGCGGAGGGCTACCAGCAGCTCGTCTTCCAGGACTCGCTTCATTATGGCCTTGTGCTCACTGATGGACTCTGTGACCTCCTGTGGGGGTGGGAGGGGTGCGCATAGAACCCCCTCCTCCAGGCAGGTCCTCCCAGGTCTAAAGCTGGGTAGGAATTAGGTGTGACTGCACCAGGCTTTCGCCACTCAAACTCGGAGCACATTGAGATGGCCACACCAGCCACCTAGTCCTAGCAGGAGGGTGGGCAGCAGGTTCCAGATGCCTCACTCAGGGGAGGGAAGTCTGAGATTTAGACTCAAGGGCAGGGGACAGAGGGAAGCTGAAACTCAGCGGAAGGAGAACCTGGCGTCTGGAGGGCAGCACACCCAGGCACCCATGAGGCGTCTCCAGGTTGCTGCGGTCCCTCTGGCCAGCGCTTCTCTGTATTGTATTTGAATTGCTTGCTTGCTTGCGGCAACAATCACTCATGCCTTGCTGGCATAACATCAATTGCGGCAGTGTTGTTTCTCTTTCTAGCATGATGGGATTTGTTTGGTCACAAGGGGGAAGAAGTGGTCCTTTGGAAGGCATCTGCTAACTGAAAGGGATCTACAAATCAAAAGGGTTTGAGAATTTCTACTATGGATGATGGTGAAACTAAATATTCATGTTCAAGTTGTTAGAGAAATCTCTATGTTTCCACCTGTCAAATAAAATAAAATACCGAGCACCCACCTGTGCTGTGTTTAGGGTCCTGTGGGTGTTCAGGGAGCCAACTAAATTTTGTAGAAAAGCAATGGCGTCCTGGCAATTTGTGGTAAAGGGCTCCAGCTTCTATTGTGGTTTGAGAGGATGAGATGATAAGGACATTCTATTAGACACCGAAGTAAGCAGCTGTGAGTTCCCACATTTAAACTGATCTCAGGTAGCAAGCCTGTCATGGTATCACCAGGTGAGCTCTGGTGTCTACAGGAGCACGGGAGCAGCACCCTCCCCACCCACGGTGAATTTCGGTGACATTCTTAAGCCTGTGCTATATGGTTGTTAGAAGCAGTCTAGATTTGAGTAAAAAACATGAATTAGGAGAAGTCCCCTGGTGACTGTGGCACATGCAGCTGCAGTGAGCTGCCCCTTACCCTGCGGAAGCAGATCCAGTCATGGTGGCTGTAGGGAAAGGAGCCTTCGAGGTCTGAGGTCAGCTGGGAGCTGTCGACAAACTTGTGCAGGACCTTCAGGGAGCCCACCACCTCACACTGCCGAGGAGAGGGAAACACTGCTGGAATGGCTTATTCCTGGGAGAACCGCTATTGATGGGTTCCGCTCTGCTGCCTTGCTGGTGGCATTAGTGGACTGCGTGCGGTTGATAGAGGAATGAAGGTGAGAAGAAGTGAAAGGAAAGGGGAGCAAAGAGAAAGGAAGGCCCCAATCAAGGAAAGACAGAAAAAAAAAGGGAAAAACTGGGAAGGAAGCAAGGGCAAGATGATAAGGGGAGAAAGGTAAAGACAGGAAGAGGGTGGGAAAAGTAAGGATGGAATTGAAGATGTGCTACTTCTGATATGGCAGAGCAGAACCTTGTCAGACAAAAACCACAAACTCTGGACAAAGTGCAATGACAACGGCAAGCTCTGAAGGGGGAACAAAGCAGGGTTTATTGTGAGCAATTGTATGAAGGGAACAGCATGGAGGGAACATCCTGTTTTGGCGGTTTTGGTGGGAAGGCAGGCTGCCAATGGTGAGACTGGAGTGGCTGAAGCTCTGATAGAAAACTGGCATCTTTCTGGTCCAAAGAATCAAAGGATAGACAGGGTGGAAAGTGAAGATCAATTCTCACAAGGGAGAAAGCTGGGAAAGGAAGCTCCAGATGTCTGTAAACTCTGACCCGACCCATGCGTGTATGGGGAGGACTTCAGGCAGCTGAAGGCAACAAGAACTGCACTGGACCTATGCAAGGGATGGTTTTCAGTTTGAGTCCAAGCAAGTTAAACTCATGCTAAAATAAAACTGTGTGGGGTTTATAACAGAATCCAGAGTCTTTACAACAGAAAATTCACAATGTCTAGAATACCACATCCAGAATTACTTGGCACATGAAGAATCAGGAAAATGTGACTCATTCTCAAAGGAAAAGGCAACCAACAGAGGTCAGCCCCGAGAAGACCCAGGCGCTGGAATTATTAGATAAGCACTTTAAAGCAACTGTTATAACTATGCTCAATGATGTAAAGGAAAAATGCTTGCAATGAATGAGAAGATAGGAAATCTCAGCAGAGGTATAGAAAACATATCTAAAAACCCACTGGAAATTTTATAGCTGAAAAATACAATATCTGAACTAAACAATTTACTACATGGGATTTATAACTGAATGGAGATGAGAGTATGGAGTCAGTGACCTAGAAGATAGATCAGTGGAAACAATCTGAAGGAGAGAGAGAAAAAATGTTTTAAAAAGCACATTCTCAGAGACCTATGAGATGACATTAATATGTGTAATTGAAACCCTAGAAAGAGAGGAGGGAATCACGCAGAAAAAAACATTTCAAGAAATAATGACCGACAACTTTCTAAATTTGGTGACAGATATAAAATTTCGGCCATACCTAATAGGATAAATATGAAAAAAACAAAACAAAACATGCCCAGTCACATTATAATCAATTTACTGAAAAGAAAGAAAAAATCTTGAAAGGAGCCAGAGGAAAATGACACATTTCCTATAGATAGCCTATTACTTGAATGACGATGAATTTTTCATCAAAAAATAGGGTGGCCAGAAAACAGCAGAACAACATCTTTAAAGTGCTGGAAAAACAAACAGAAAAACTACCATGAAGCCAAAATCCTATACCTAGTGAAAATATCCTTCAAGAAAGAAGGCAAAGAAAAGAAGTTTTCAGATAAAAGAGAGTCAAGAAGAGAAGGAAAGAAAACAACTGAAGTGGAGAAGATCAGATTTTCCAAGTGTTCTAATGTTATGCTCTGCAAGGCTCCTGCAAGAACTGAAGGGTCGCCCCGGCTCAGTGGATTGAGCACCAGCCTGTGAACCAAAGGCTTGTTTTTCGATTCTCCATCGGGGCACATGCCTAGGTTGCGGGCTGGGTCACCAGTAGGAGGCATGCAAGAATCAACCACACACTGACGTTTCTTTCCCTCTCTCCCTCTGTTCCCCTCTCTCTAAATATAAATAAAATCTTAAAAAGAAAAAAAGAAGAAAAAAAAAGAACGGAAGGGTCAAAGACAGGTCTCCAGGCTCCTTTGTGAGCGAAACCATAGTTCACACAAATTCTTTCGCATGTTTTATCTCATCTGGGTGCCTTAATATTTAATTTTATGTAACACTCAGAGTCATACCTAATTCTGAGAGTCTAAAACCATTACCTGAATTGCTGCAGCCCTGTAAGGTCTGAATGCTGATTCTTTATCCACCAACAGCAAAATACTATGAATTATGGGGGGAGATGTGTTCTGAAATAAGTAAAAAAGAAATATTAATTAGCTTTCTAATTTTTAACTTGAGTTAATATAATTGTCCAGTTTCGATTGGTGCTACTTCCACTTTGATATTTTCCCAAAATATGTAGAATGCATAAAATGCAGTTGCCTTTTCTCTGACTGTAAATTATTTGCCCTTATAAATTATTTAATATAATCAGGTTTGATTGTGATTTATATATAATAAAATTAACCCTTTTTAGTACAGTTCTCTAAGTTATGATGTAATTTATAGTCACATAACCACCACCACTATGAAGATATAGAACAATTTAACATCCCCCAAATTTCCTTATGCTCCTTTGTAGTCAAGCACCCCCGAGCCCCTGGCAACCACTGACCTGTTTTCTGTTTCAATAAATTTGCCTCCTCCAGGTATCACATAAACGGAATCACACAATATTGGCTTCCTTCACTCAGTATAGTGCATTTGAAATTCACCCATGCTGTGAATATCAGTAGTTCATCCCTTTTTATTGCTAAGCAGTATTCCACTGCATGATAGTACCACAGTTTGCTGTTCCATTCAACAGTTGAAGGACATTTGGGTTGTTTCCAGCGTTTTGCAATCATAAGTAAGGCCACTATAAACACTGTGTGAATGTAAGTTTTCTTTTCTATTGGGTAAATAGCTAGTAGTGGGGCTGCTGAGTCCTATAAGAAGTGTATGTTCAACTTCTAAAGAAATAGCCCATTGTTTTCCAGAGTGGCTAGACCGTTCTGCATATCCACTGGCAACAACGAGCACTTGTTATTGTCGAGTTTTGTTGTTGCAGTGTGTGTGTTATCTCATTTTGGTTCTAAGCTGCAGCTCTCCAATGACTAGCGATGTTGAATATATTTTCATGTGCTTATTTGCTATTTGTACATTCTCTTTGGTTAAGTGTGTTAAAATCATTTGCTCCTGTTTTATTGGGTGGTTTGTTTTCTTATTACTGAGTTTTGAGACTTTATATATTCTGGGTACTAGTCCTTTATTAGATATGTGTTTTCAAATATTTTATCCCAGCATGGCTTGTATTTTCATTTTAGTAACAGTGTCTTTTGAGAAGTTTTAAACTTTGATGAAGTCCAATTTTTTTCCTTTTATGGATTATGTTATTGGGGTCATAGGTAAGAAATCTTTGCCTGAACCAAGGTCATGAAGATTTTCTTTTATGTGTTCTTCTGGTGGTTTTGTAGTTTGAGATTTTACATATAGGTCTATGATACATTTTTATTTTGCATGTAGCATGAGGTATGTGTTGAGGGTTTTTCTCCCTCGCCTTTTGCATACAGATATACAAATTGTTCTAGTCCTATTGGCTGAAAAATCTTATTTTTTGACGTTTATGACTTTAATCAAACCTTCTTGGTTTCTGTTTGCTAGATTATATCGAGGCCAGATCATTTAGCAATAAAACGCTTTTATTTATATAGTGCTTCTTCGTTCATATTCACTAAAGCTTTACTTTTTCAAAGGTTCTTACAGTGATAAACAGATTTTAGAAAATTCCTTATTTTGAAATAAACTTACTACATGGGCCTCAGAGCTGATATCTTCTTTGCCTTACTTTAATCTTACATATTTATTTTTTTGTTAAGTGGCTTCTTATGATGACATTGTATAAATATTTGTTAAATAAATCATACAAAGCCCAAAGAAAAAACCATCCTTATTTTCCTATTATACAGTTATATTCTATTTCTCTCACTCAGTTAAGCTAAACTTTTGAGTTATCATGCATTAAAACTGAAGTTTTGTGAAGTATTTTATATTTCTCATATATTCCTATTTGAGTGAATTTTTACTATTAAGATCTGTTCTGTTGCAAAGAAAATTACTATTAATTCTCAGATAAACGCAAACAGAGTCAATGCTTTATGACAGTTACCCATATTAGGTCCAACAGTTATGGGTCATGGGTGCTGTGTGGGGGAGGGGGGGCGGGCAGGAATGAGCAAATTCTTAGGATATTCTTCCCCCTGCGGGGGGGAAATCATTATTTCCTTTCAAAATGGAAAGTTTTTTTAATGGTATTTAAAATTTAATGATTTAATACATTTGCAGCATAATTACATGAGGTAGTTATGAAAAAGTTATACAATTCTGCTCTCTGTGAAAGAATTTGCTTTTGTATATTCCTCAAAAATAAAAATGAACACAACAACATGACCCTTGAATTCCAGGTCTTTTCCACTCTTCTCACATAAACGGCAAGTCTTGCTGCTGGTCCCCCCAAAGCCGGGGCAGCGGGGGTGGGGACCTGTGCCCGGACTCAAGGTCTCGGCAGTCGGGATGCCAGTATTGCGGAGTAGTTATAGTGGAACTGGATTCCGCTCGTAAACCAGTATGAAGTTCCTCAGCAGATTCACTTGTGATAAAAAGTTAAAAGATCCCAGCTTATGCTTTGGAGGCATATGGGTGGAAAATGACCACCTTACTCTTGGCTTAGCCTCCCCCCCGTGGCACTCGAGTGCCACAGGGTTTAAGGGACCTCTGAAAAAATAAAAATAAAAAAGAAATGCTGGGAAGGGGGTATTCTCACAAAGAAAACTGATAAATGGTTCTGGGCTGACTCTGTCCAATCTGCCGAGATCTCAGGTCGACAACTGGAGGGCTCTAGGGCCACAGGCGGGGCTGCCGGAGCGTCACACGCAATGGGAAGCGCTGTTGCTAGGCTTGTAGACGTCCCGTGGAGGCTCACTCTTCTCTGCTTGAGGTTGGGCACTTAGTCTTCGAGTTTTCATTGGATGCCAAAGTAGCAGAAGTCGCAGCAGTCCTCCGGCTTCAGGAAGAGCTTGCGCAACAGCATCTTCCCCGTTGTATGGCCCTGCTTGGCTCCTAATCCCACACACACCACGCGCAAAACACAGGGCAGTGAGAGAGCCCACAGGTGGCTCACATTGATACCTAGGTAACTTCTCACAAAACCAGTGCCATGCTGGGGGCAGGTCAGGGACCTCGTGGTGGTGGGGGGACATGGCGATATCATTCTAGCCCCACCCTCAGCACACACATGGTTCTGGTCTCACCTTGCACTTGCCTGGTGTTCTGCCCTCATTCCTGCCCAGAATCTGTACCTTGCCTTTCAGTACTGGCCCGAGAATGACAACCTGCTATCAGAGTTCTCCAAGCCCTTTACAGCTGTGAAAGGTGCCCCTGCACTAACCTCACTGCCTTAAGGGCCCTGGCCATGCCGCTCAGACAGGAGGAGATGACACTGGGAGCCTGCGGTTCAAACACCACCTTCTAGCCAGGGAGGATGCAATCTTGGGTCCTGCAGCAAGTCTCTGGATTTCCAGGCTTCCTCTGACTATAAATTTCTTTTTTTAATATATATTTTATTGTTTATGCTGTTACAGTTGACCTACTTTTTCCCCCTTTGAACAAAAATTTCAAACCTTCTTCATCCCATTCTCCAGGGCAGCTAATGACAAGTGACTGGCATGGACACAATTTACTGACTCTAAATTAAGGGCTATGGATCAGGGCTGACAAGGGTGGCAGGGCACCTGGCAGATGGAGTGACAATGAAGGCAGTCATTCCCACAGGCCCCCAACTACCACCTGGGGCTGAAGGTGGAAGAAACACAGAAGAAAGGAGGGGAGGGCTGGCCCAGGCTAGGTGAGCACTGCCAGCTCCAGTGAGCCCCTTTTGGGGCTCCCAGAGCACTGTCAAGAGGAGGCAGGGGCTGCCTGTGGACAAGTGTTGGGTGCTCCGTCCCCATGAGGGGGAGAAAGGCCAGGGCCCTCCAGAGGGGTTTCCATGGGTGGGACTGTGAGCAGTTGTCTGCTTTGGCCTCTGAGGTTCATAAAAGGCTTCCATGAAGGTACTAGAATCTGAGTGTCTGACACCCACGTGGGTCACAGATATACCCGGTGCTGCTGGACACCCAGCCAGGGCTTCCTGTGCAGCACACGGTTCTGGTAGCTCTCACAAGCCTTTCATGATTATATATATATTTTTCCAACAAGCTACATGAAGCAAATGAAAGGATTTCTCAGAATTTATTCAAAACTTCTGGTTACACTTTTCAAAATATTTAATCAATGGTGAAATTTTAGTTTGGTTTTAGAGGCAAAAACAAAGTCATTTTTCTCTCGAGTTGCTGCTTCTATGGATGCTGACCTGATGCACACTTGCTTCAGCCACTAACTCTAGCGAAATGCATTCCTGAGACAGAAATCAATGTTGTTTTATTGCCCAGTTGGACGACAGCCAACCAGGAAGTTCAGATTAACAATCTTTTAGCAAAATCAAAGATCTCAGAGGAAATCTTAGGGTTGCCAACACTTCTGTTCCATCTTTCAACAGAATTTCCCTCAAAATCTTTCTGAAAAGCAGTTATTTACCTATTTTCTTTAAAAAATTTACTTGGCAGTTTCTCAGTCTTTACTGTTATATACAATAAAATTGCATGTAATTAAGGAAGACCAGAATCTCAAAGGAATCTCCAAGCCTGGAGCAGAATATGAACACCAAATTGGGTGACATCCTTGGTTCTGACTTTTGAGGCTCACGGTAGTGTATGTAACCAAATAGGAGGTTATGTGCTTCTGAAATGACTTACAGAAACTGAATCTGGGAGCGTCAAACCTACTGCTGTGTCGAAGGAGCTAGTGCAGGCTTTAACGGAATGCTGTGTGAATCTTTTTTGGTGAAAGTTAAGACTGAGCGTTCATACCCCTCTGGAATGCAGATGTCACCCAGGAGGTTTGCTCTGAGATTCCTTTCAGCAGTGTGGATGGGTGGCTGGTAGACTTGTTTCCTCTCCCACAATCTGATCCCTGGCTTTTATTCCTGTGCCAGGCCAGGAGCAGCACCAAAGCTCGGGTGCCCTAACCAGGGACACACCTGCTCCTGCTAACCTGTCCACCCCACTTCTGGCCTCGGCTCCAGGCCTTGTGTCTCCTTCCTGGAGGTTTCCGTAATCTCCTCAGGTCTCTCTGGCCTGGCCTCCCCAGCCTGGCCTCAACACTTGCCTTCAGACATGGCCCAACCTCTGTCTATCTTGGAAAGAACTTCTAGTTGGCGTCCCTAAACTTAGGGACAGTGACCTGTTCTGTCTCTGTACCTTTAGCAGAGACAGAACACAGGAGGCATATTTTGGTGCAGGGAGTGTCTAGGGCAGCTGGAGAAGATTCCAGGTGTCTTTGAGACCCCAGAGTCCAGGACAGCCCTTGACAAACAAGGGGCCCAGTGTATACAGACTTGAGGGAGACTGATGTTCTCAGGCCCCCGTCTGGCCCTGGGTCCCTGGAATATCCCAGTGGTGCCTTATCCCCACTCCAGGGATTCAAATTTCCTCTGCATTTTACTCATTAACCAGAATCCAGGATGGGGTCTCCATGGGGGGACCATGAACCTCCTGAACAAACCTCCTTGAGCGCACCCCAGAGGCCTCTCAGAAGTCCTGGGCACTTAAGGTGCAGGGTCCTCACAGTGAGTGGCGGCTGCCCCTCGATGCCTCCATCCCTGTCTGGTAGGGTGACATGCGTACCTCTGCACCCTGATTTAGTTAGATGTCTGACACGGGTGGGCTATGAAGGGAGGGGGCTGTTACCTTTCCTGCTGAGACAGAACGTGACACCAGAAAGCCTGCACGGGCAGATGCTGCTGGCTCTGCTGCTTCAGCTTGCAGTGATGACCAGGTGATGGGCCGGACACTCCTTCCAGGGGGGCTCTGAGCTCACAACCCACACAGCCCTGAGACACTCAGACAGGGAGGACAGGAGTGACCCCAACTCACCTGCAGAGCTGCCAGGGCCTGGGAGAGGGCAGGAGCGGCTGGACTCTTGCGTGCGTCCACCAGGATGACCAGCCCCAGGTCCCGCACCTCCTTCCTGGAGAGAGAAAGACAGACGGTGTTAACCACTGCAGGTGAAACCTCTTCCACGATGAGTTTCTCCATCTCTCAATGAGACGTCCTCACCCAGGTCCTCCCATCTCTAGAACTCGGGAGTCTTGACTTTATACACATCAGCCTTCTGCCTCAGGAGGAATCAAGCTGTTTATCAGTTGGAAGTAGGTCATCGAGCCTCACTGTGATGGGCCACTCATGTCCAACAGCACCTCCGGGCAAGTGGAGCTGCCGACGCCTGAGAGCTGTCTTCCCGCCACCACTCTGGCCTCTCCATCTGCTGCACACTGAGGGCTGTATGGTCTTCTGGCCGAGGGGCACCTGCTCCCTCCAACTGTCTCTCATCCTCACTCTCCTGCCTCTGTCAGTGCCACCTCCCGATCAGAAGGTGACTGACTGTCTTGGGGTTGTGTGCGCTCTCCTTCTACCTGGAGATCCTTCTCTTCTTGTCTGCACTCCCCCTCCCCCAGGACACAGAGCATGTCGGGGAGCCCCCTTCCCAGCTGAGAATGCAGCTCCTTCCCAGCATTGTGGACGTGTCTTATGCTGGGAGCTGTGGTAAACTGGGTTCCCATGTGTGTCTCCTTGAGGGCAGGAACCATATCCTCTTCTCTTTTGTATTCCCAGGGAAGTAGTGGGCAGATGCATTGATGATTGGATTCCTTTATCGCACAGGTCGGATGAATGACAACCGACATCCTTTCTGATTTTAAAATTTTGTGTATCTTTTGAGTCTGATGGTAGTGCATTTAACAGGTGCACCCACAGAACACGTGGCTCCTTATAGCACACCTGCAGTAACTGCTAACAAGACACTGCTAGACGTTCTTCCCAATAATGCTGACATCTCAGGGGCCTCATTCAGAGAGCTGAAGGCATGTGTCACATCCCATGATGGTGGGTGGGTTTCAGCTTCTCAAGGTGCAATACTCTACCAGGATGCCAATGAAATTAAAACAGTTGCAGGGAGATAACCAGCCAAACCCTGGGGCACCAGGACGAGTTTGCCCAAAGTGCTTTAGGAATGTTCCTCAACGGAGGCTTTCTCCCAGAGTGCCGTGAGCTGAAGCTGCCTTCCTCGGCGAGGAGAGTTGGGCTCTCTGAAGTTGCTGTGGCAAGGCAGAAAAAGCAGAGGACTTAATTTCCAGGTTCAAGTGCTGGCCCTGCCGACCCCATAAGTATCCTCAGCCTCAACTTGCAGGAGTTTCAGTACAAAATGGAGAACACAGCACAGCTTGCCAGTGTTGGGAGGCTAAGGAAGCAGAGGGGCGTACACTTCAGCAGCGCATAGCTCTCTGCCGCAGCTCCCATTACAGAAAGCTTCTGTTAATAGAAAACGTCTTTATCCGAAGGCTTTGCAGGTGTTTACCTGAGGCTCACAAAGCATAAACTAATGAGAGAATGAAACTATTCTTTTTCAGTATAGTTTCAATATATATTGAAATCTGGACTGAAGGACAGATTTGAAATCCCAGCCTTCCCCAAAGGCAGCGACACTAGTGCCCTGCAGATAACTGGGAAATCTGTTCTGTAAAAAGGAGTGTCAGGGGGAATATTTTAACTGTTTTTTCCTGTCTGAATGTTCCCACACTGATCCTTATCTATGCTATTTCAGAAGAAATGAAAATGGAAAGTTGATACACCACAAAGAACATGAGAGCACATGTGATGACACATCGTGTGACTGTGTGCCATATAACATGTGATCACAGGAGCTCACGTGTGTATGGCATGGCATGTTCTCATACAAGATCGCATTATGTGTGCTATATAACTGCTGTGATATGATGTGGCGGAAGGCGATGCTCTGGACTTCAGTGCAGGTGCGTGAGGGAGGTTATTTCTAGTCCTCTAACTCGCCTTTGAGAGAGCTGTCACTGTTTCATGCTGAGGTGCACCACGCACCCAGCCAATAAGCTCAAAGCCAGGATCTGGAGTCGGGTCTTGTGTCCTTATTATGACTGAGCGCATCCTCCTTTGGGGGTGCCTCCACCAGCACCATGGGGGGACCTTGGGCTGGCAGTCACAGGAAGATCCAAAGCGTGTCTGCATCTGATGACATCGGGGGGCCCTTAATTGTACATTTTAACCATCCTGAACTCCTGCTCTTCTGTCTCTGTCCTTGGTCCATGGAGAGGCTGAAATCCACAGCCCAAGAAAAGGTCCCCTGAACATGGCTGCTTCTCAGGGAGATCTGCTCTGCACCACTGTCCTTATGCAGGAGCCAGGAGGCCTGCTCTTCTGAGAATTCTGTCCAGAGGATGCGTCTCTCCCGAGGAGCTGGTACATTTTCTCTCTGGCACATGGCATTGCCCCGCTGAACGTAAGGCTCAATTATCATGAGTCAGTCTTGCCTGCTTCCTACTACCAGGTTCTCCTCATTTGAATGAGTTCTTCACCCGTTATTCTAAATATTATGTTCATATCAGTTCATGTGTCTTTATCCAAGGCCACTGCAAATATGTTTTAGAAAGGGGCGGAGTACAAACCATGTAAATAAAGAATGCTTAGAGAGAGTGCTGAACGATGCAGAGCAATGCACAGGTCAGGGCTTGAGCATGCAGCTGAGCCTTGGTTGGCAGGGAAGAGGGCAGGGTGAGCAGAGGGGAGTGACGTGTGGGGGAGGGGAGTGACGTGTGGGGGAGGGCAGAAGTGGGAGATGGAGCTGAGGGCAGAGGAGCCAGACAGCAGGACACTGAGGGGCAGGTAGGAGTGTGCTGCCCATGTCACAAGAGTCCCCGAAGCTATAGATGAAAACTCTCGCATGAGTTTATCCCCAAAGGGGTTCGAAAGGTGGAAACCTGGCTCCATCCCACCTGGGGATGCCATGGAGGTACTTCAGCAGGCGGGTCAGTTCGGCACTGGACACGTGTTGGCGGGACCAGACTGGGCTCCTCGTGCAGATCTGCACTACTGCTCTCCCCTGGCGGTCTCGGGTCCCTGCAGAAATAGAGGGCAGCAACTGCAAAAGGGGGAAGTCCCAGTGGGGACACACATGGCTGCAAGCTTGAGAAATAGTGAGCTAGGGCCTGCAGATGGTTATCGGCTTAGATGTGAGATCTGACAGGAGAGGGGAGCCTGGAACTCACCAGGCAGGTGAAGGCCATGCTCGCCTGAGAGAGTGGTGGCCACTGTTATCATCTGAGTGGTTTGTGTTCCCCCAACTTCACATGTTCCAATCCTAATGCCTGATCTGACGGTGTCATGAAGTGGGCTCTTCGGAGGTGCTTAGGTGATGAGGGTGGAACCCTCATGACTGGGATTAGTGCCCTTATGAGAAATTCCTCAGGGTTCCATCACCCCTTCCACCATGTGAGGACACACGGTGAAGAGTGCCAACTCTGTAGCAGGAAGAGGCCCCGCACCTGAACCTGATGATGCTGGTGCCTCGATCATAGGCTTTCAGTCTCCAGAACTATATGAAATAAACCTGTTTTTATAAGCTACCCTGTCTGTGGTATTTGTTTTAGCAGCCCCAAAAGAGTAAGACAGCCACGCTCACCTGGGAGGGTGACGGCCCCAGACTGCAGCAGCTCCGAGCTGATCTCCAGCACCTGCCTGGGCACCTGGTGAGGCAGCTCTCCTGTGCTGCGTGGCTGCCCTTCACCCTCAGAACACAGCAGCTCAGCAAACACGTCTGGAAACTTGCCGGGGTCGTGTCCTTGGAAGCTGCAGCCATCTGCGTCGACACCTGCTGGACAACAGAAAGATACCTGGTCAAAGATGAAGTATTGCCCTGGTTTGAAGGCAGCTGCTCGGTTTGCTACAGACACAAGGATAAAATCGTGAGTGGGTTTCCATGAGAACCTGTCCCGTTCCTGGTGGACATGTAAGCATGCCGTATATTCTGGGACAGGTGTGTTCGTTCCTGAGAAGTGGGGCATAAACAAACACGTACAGTTAAATACTTCAGTTCCACCAGAGGTGGTCTACCTGAAGACCTCAAGGAAGAAGATTTTATACTAAATGTTGTCATCCGAATTTATTTTGTAATACAGATTTCCCAAAGAGTGTTGTAAAAATATGTCCATAGGTGGTGAGAGCACCCCAGAGCAGGCATCGTCCTAGTGAGAGTGGCGGGGCCCTCGCCCTCCTGCATTCTCGCCGAGGGGGCCTCACGCTTGTGCATCACTGTGGAGGGGATGGCAGTGGCCCCAGTTGGAGGCACTCCAGTCAGCGCTGTATCCACACAGCACTGCTCAGGACAGCCACGTCACAGAGCAAACAGACTGAAAAGCCTGCCTTGCAATTGTCCAGGGCTTGGGCTGCCCTCATGGGTGGAGGGACAAGCTTGGTCAGAGATGGCAAACGGATGTTGGAACCTGAGCCCCGTGGGGCACCACGAAGCAGCCCAGGCTTAATTTCCTGTCCCTAAGCCTCATCCTTCATTTCTTTCAGAGCTAACATTGTATAACTGTGCACGGCTTCCTTATTAGAGCTGGGCCTGAGAAGTCCACAGCATTCTTTTTTATATATTAAAAAAAAAAATCTTTGCTCTGGCTGGTGTGACTCAGTGGATTGAGCACTGGCCTGCGAACCAAAGGGTCACTGGTTCGATTCCCAGTCAGGGCACATGCTTGGGTTTCAGGCCATGTCCCCGGTAGGGGGTGCCTGAGAGGCAACCACACATTGAAGTTTCTCTCCCTCTCTTTCTGCCTCCCTTCCCCTCTCTAAAAAAAAAATAAATAAAATCTTTTTAAAAAAGCTTTATTGAGGTATATTTTACATATCATAAAATTCACCCACTTCATGTGTGTACAATTCAGAGTTTCTTAGCAACTTTACCAAGTGGTGCAACCATCACCGTAAATCAGCTTAATAACATTTTTTGTCCCTTGAAAAAGACGCGCCATGCACATTTACAGTAAATATCCTCTCCCACCCCAGCCCCGAGCCACTGCCTGTCTACTTTCTGTCTGTAAATTTACCTACTCTGGACCTATCATATAGGTGGAAACAAACACGCCTGTGGCCTCTTGTCTGGCTTCTCTCACTGAGCAGAATTGTTTCTGCGGTTCACCCATGACGTTGCCTGTGCCAAAGCTTCATTATTTTCCGTGGTGGGTCTCATTCCACTGCCTGATAGATGGCATTTTGTCTGTCCCTCCACTAGCTGATGGACTCTAATCGCACAGTAGTATCCTTGAGAGGGAATTTTCTTCATGTACGCTCACACATTTTCTGGGACACATCACCAGCCAAGGGAAAAACCAGTTCTGCAGTAAACCCCAAGCTCCCAAACACGGACAGGGGGAGCAGACATCACATTCATGCAGGGCTTTTCTCATCAGACATCTAACTAGTTGAGTAGGTCATTTGTGTAGGCTTTTCCTGAATTCAGCCTGCACCCGGGGACAGCAAGAGGAGAGGTCTCAGGTAGGGGCTACAATATTAAAATGGCCAGGAATAAAAGCAGTAGCCACCTGTGGCTAACGAGAAAAAGCTGCTCAGGTACCACTGGCTGAATGAACAGTGAATTATTTGAGTACGACAGTCTTAAAATAAATTCTAAAATGCTACATTTATGGTTTCGAAATTACATTAATTTTATGTTAAAAGAGTCGACAAAGCAAAGTCTTAGGAGCTGGAGCAAGCCAGAAGAGGGAGAGCTAGCAGGAACAGAGGGAGAGCAAGCTGGAACAGACAAGGAAGCTGGAACAGACTCAGTGGATTGAGCACCGGCCTGCGAACCAAATGGTCACTGGTTTGATTCCCAGTCAGGGCACATGCCTGAGTTGCAGGTCAGGTCCCCAGTAGGGGGTGTCTGAGAGGTAACCACACACTGAGAAAGGAGAAAAGCTGGAACTGGGGGCGGGCGGGCAAGCTGTGCCTGTGGCTACATAAGAGTGAATGTGCTAAATGTCACTTGTTTAACTTAGGTGTCAGCAGGGGGTTCCAGATTAGGCATTTTCCTGTGTTAATGAACACAAGGAGTCTGGGGCCACACCACAGACCTGACTCCAGGGACAGTAAGGGGTGAAGGGGAAAGCATGTATCAATGATCCACTGATCACTGGTTGAGTAATCAACAGTCCTGGCCCTCTGCCCAGACTTTGGTACCGCTGTCCACCTCCTCACAGGTTAGAAGAAGCGTCTGCCTATTTACAGTATCTTCCTTCCTTCTAGATGTTAGATTCCACACAGGTGCGTTCTGCTTCATCAGCGAGGAGGGAGAGGAGGTGGAGTAAGAAGGAAAGGGGCATTGTCCCCAGGCAGCAAACTCCAACTTCAGGTCTCCCTGGCAGCCCCCAGAATTATCTCACATGCAATACCCGGACACTGAGTGGACAAAGCCCACTGGGCCTGAGAGAAATGATCACTTGGAACATAACATTTCTGATGACGAGACCTTGAATCTTCTTAGATGTGCTACCCTAGACACAGGGAGTCAACTGGCCCCGTTTCCAGTTGGCAGTGCTGTTTTGTTTAAACTAAACCTACGGCCTTCATGACTGTCAGATACCATTTGATTGTTGTCAAACATCTGCGACCTTGTGCTACAACACCTTCAGTGACAAGGTGCCTGAATGTCCCCGAAAGCATTTGTACAGCCAGCATTCCTCCGTGGGGAGAAATGTACTTGATTATATTTTACATGCACACGTTGGGTGAAGGCATAAGCTCTGTCTTCTACCTGCGGATTTGCTGCAGACACGAGTTTTCACAGTGTCACCCAGTGTGCGTGTAGGGTTGTGTGTTTTCTGCCCAGTACAAATGGGAAAGGAAGTGGACAATACAAGACAGTTTAGTCAGGACCTGGAAACAATGGTCAGAGTGTTACTGTTTTATTTTAATTTTAATTGAATTGCAAAGAGGTTTTAAGTGTCAACCCTAAGTAAATAATTATATTATAAAACTCTCTGTAGTAAGTCCAGTGCGTGTGCTATGCTACCCGAATCCTGTCAGAATTTCAGGCAGGAGCACACAGCCCAATTCTGGGAGAGGCCCTGCACGGGTGTGGTGGACAGGCCCCTGCAGAGCTGCGAGGTCTCCGAGAGCCCTCAGATACAAGCAAGATTGGAGCCCCCCTGCACTGGGCCAGGTGGGGAGGCCAGGTGAGGAGACCACAGAGTAGCCCTTACACCCACTACTGTATCTATTGTGTGGGGCTGCTAGCACTTGCTAAACCTGCTTTCTAAGGCCTATAGCATGTTTACACTTTTTGCTTCTTTCCAAAGTCATTGTTTTTGTTCTTCACAGAACATTTCTTTACACAAAAAAACAAAAAAGGGGGAAACAGGTGAAATATTTGACTGAAGAAGCATGTTGTCATTCTTTCCTTATCTTTATGTGCTGCACACAGTCCTCTAGATAATCATTTTCCCTCCAGAGCCTCTGAAAAAGTGCTCCAGGAATGGATGCTCAGAAAGTTACTGAGGGCCTTTGAATTTGTGTAACTAAGGGGCATAAAGTCACTGACCTGGTGTCATTTAAAATGAACATTAAACTGAATGTATCTGTATGAACAATTATTAATACAATGTCGGGGTGCATGGTGACCACAAAAGGGTGTGTCCACTCCCAGAACATGTGAATGGGACCTTATATGGAAAAGGGTCTTTGCAGATGTGAATACATAAAGTTTAGGGTAGGCCGTAAATCCAACAACAGGTGTCCTAATAAGAGAAAGGACGGGGAGGTTTGAGGCGTGGAAAGACAGACAGGGAGAAGAGTCAGGTGTGCAGCTACAAGCCCAGGAGTGCCTGGAGCCCTCAGCAGCTGGAGAGTCTAGAAGGGCCTCCTCTTAGAGCCTATGGCACTGTGAGGTCAGACTTTTGGCTTCCAGACTACGAAAGGGTGGACTTCTATTGTTCTAAGCCACTGTGTTTGCGGTACTTTGGGCAGCAGCCGCAGGAAAGGAACACACGTGAACAGTATTTTCAACAATCAAGGTGGATATGGAGACAGGCTTCTACTAAACCAAGTGATCAGACCAAATGGGACAGGGTAGGAGCGGGGAGGAGAGGAAGTTGAGGAAGAAAGGGGACAGTTGGAGGAAAAAGTGGGTAGGGGAGAAGAGGCATTTACCTTTCTCTTTCGTGCAGACGGAAGGCTGGCTGGAGCCCAACTTCCTGGTCCCCACAACTTGTCCTCCTAAGAGACTGCCAGGTCCAACACTGGTTGAATGAGAAGAGGCCTGCCGGATATCACCTCGGATGCTCCTGAGGGACCTGTCCAAGGACCTAGACCTCCTGGTAAGGGTCCTCCCAGTGGTTCCTGGACAGCTCTCTTGACTCCGGATCCCCTGGGAGTCTCCCTGGGGACCGGGGGTTTCTTTCTGGGTTGGGCTGGCAGCTGCCCCGGACTTCTTGCTGTGGGTGCTGCAGGCCTCATCCACAAGGGACTCCTCGGAGCTGGAGCCCAGGGGCATGGGGTTCCGGAGGGCCTCCATGTAGGACTTCCTAAACCAGCGCCTGGTCTCTGTGCCAGCGGGGACCTCAGGTGGCCGCTTTCTTGGGCCATCTGTGTCCTCGGGAGAGGTAAGGGCCTGGGGGCCATCCTTCTTGTCCACGGGGTCCAGCCTCCCTCCTGGTCCTTCAGGGCTCTCAGGGGGCTCCTGCAGGCCAACACCAGAGCTCCTGGGGAGGGTCCTGGGGCTTTCATACTCAACTCTTCTCAGGTAAGGAAGGCAGTTGGGCTGGTCACTGCCAGGATGCTCAGCGCAGTGAAGCAGGGTCGGAGTGTCGCTGGAAGAGGTGGTCTCCTGCGGATAGGGGCTGGTCATGGCTGGTGCTGACACAGGAGCCTCTGAGGCACTGCTGGGAGGCTGCTCAGGCCCGGGACGGCTGGAACAGCTGGGCAGTACTCTTCCGCTGGTGGGTAAGAACACCGGGACTGTGACGTTACTCCACGGGGTACGGTAGACGGTGGAGCCAGAGGTCAGCAAGCAGTTTTTCAAGAGGACACTGTTGCGTTCCCTGTTCACCTGGTCCAGGAACTCTCCTGTGAAGACACAGCCATACATGGCCTCAGGCACAGCGACTTCCTCTGAGCCTCGTCCCAGCTGAGAGAGGCATTTTAAGACCAGTCTGGCCGACTGCTTCCCCACCGACGTGACCTGCAGGTAGAAGTCCCCGGGCCTGAGCCTGACTCCACGGAGGGACGCCAACTGCACCACCACCTTCCCATGGATGCAGAGGGGCCAGCCTTCATGGAAGAAGATGAGGCCTGTATACCTGGCCTGGGACAAGAAAGTGAGGGAGATTAGCAGCTGGCATGGAACCTGTCAGGAGCCCTGGTCTCCACGCAGCAGGGGGAGTGAGAGATGAGACGCCCCACTCTGCACCTCGGATAAAAAAACAAATTAGGGCTGAAAATGGGTTACTCTTTGATTCAGTGCAGCCAAAACCGTACTTTTACATCTCCTTCTGGGAGGCTGGGGGAGGGTAGGCAATGGGACAGGAAGGGAGGAAGCCAGCCCAGGCACAGTCTCATGCAGCCAGACCCAAGGGGATTCTGCAGGGAGTGACTCCTAGGGACTGTCCCCACCCTGGCTTCTACACTCTAGCCTCCCCAGACCCCACTCTTGATCTAAAATCCAGGGGCTTCCAGGAGCCCATGGGCACCCCCTCAAAGAGCACAGCTTCTGGAATCTCAGGGTTGGGGCACAGTATGAAAATGTGGGATCGGGGAAGGACACCAATGACACTGGCTGCAAACTCCCACCTAATGCAACAGGAGGTTTCTACTTACTAAGGAGTCGACGAGGTTTATAGCCGAGCTGTAGGGAGTTCTTAAGCACTCTTTGGAAAGAACTTGGTGTAGGAAACATTTCAGCTTTGGGATGGATGAGACACAGTCAAACATGGGTAATGTCTTCCTGGGGCACATGAGAGTGTCCGCCAGTTAGGGAACTAGGGGTGGGACGCTGGTATGTCAGAAGCTGCAGCTACACGTTCTAACTTGAAATCACATTCTACAGGACAAGTTTAGTTCCAGTATTTTTTGCTTTGCAACTTATATTTTCCCATCCCAGAACTGACTTACTGCACACACATTATTATAATAGAGATAATAAAGAGAAAAGAAAAAAAATCTCAACCCAATATATCTTAAGAGATTTTAAACTTTTCTTTGTCCTTACCCACATAGGAAATTTTCTAAACTGTAATGCAGATATAATGTGGCATTCTTGTCTGTGTTACCAAACATTTCTCTACGTCACTCTCTCATAGTTAACCACCTTGATGGCGACTTAACTGTTCCTCTAGTGTTGTAAATCTACAGTGCTTCTAACTTTTCCTATTATAAATAATAAATACAAGGAACATTTTCATGATACAGTTTCTTTTTCCTTTAAATGATCATTTTAGGATATGTGTCTGGGATTAGGGTTACAGGATTTAAGGTTACGAATGTCCTTTGATTCCTGGCACTATGACCAATTTGCCATGAAAGGAGACACATTTTCAGCACCGTCACTGTAACAGGTTTGCCATGATTCAGTAGCATCAGGTTTTGCATTAAGAAATCATTTTCTAAATTGGTGTGCACACTGTGGAATAATGCTGTTTTAATTCACATTTATGTGATAATGAAGTCAACCTTTTTTTGATGTTTGTTTTCTGTAAATTTTCTGTATGTATTTTTTGCTCCAACTGCTGTCTTGTTTTTGCCTTATGAGTTGCCATGGGTTTTTTAAAAAAAAATTTAACAATTTTCTGCACTCGCCATTAGCCAATCTTTCTGTAATGTACCTACTGCTGCACGTATTCTTCCCAGTTCACGTGTTTTATAGTTTAGTTTGTTCTTTTCCTCTCTACAGAAGGTTAAATTTTATACAGGATGCATTTCTTGGGTTTTTTGGTGACATCTTTTACTGCCTTAAAACTTAGAACTTGGTATCTTACCAGAGGTTGCCTTTCACATTTTTTTAATTTAGTTTTCCTAAGAGTTGAGGTTTAAAAAATATTTAATATTTCATATGAGGTCTGCCCAGAAGGTATCCAGCCATGTAATATGAAAAGCAGAGACACTGAAGAAGATACAAGATACAAGAAACACTGTACACAGGACAATGATGCCTCAGTCCCCATCAAAGTAGGCACCTCACACAGTTCTCCCAATTGCTATCGGCTGCCCCCATCACATTTTCCTGAATCTCATCAATGGTCTGAAATCTCTTCCCTTTCAAAAGTGATTTTAGTTTTGGGATAAGCCAGAAATCACAGGGCACCAAATCTGGGCTGTAGGGGGGCTGAGTCACCTGGGTGATTTGATGTTTCACAAAAAAACTCTGCACAAGATGTGATGCATGAGTAGGAGCGCTGTCAGGATGAAGCTGCCAATCACCAGCTGCCCACAGCTGTGGCCTTCTGAATCATCTGCATAGTTTCCGTGGAGGAATGTTCAAGCTTAATGCAAAATTGATGCAGATTCATCGCTCTACTTGCTCAGTTCAGTCCTTTTGAATGCCATGGCCGCACAGTACACATGCTCACTCAACGGCATCTACTGCCCCTACTGACTAATACAGTGAAGTTGTCATTGTTCATGCATGCCCGTTCCAGTCCACTCTCCTTGGCTGCCCAGTTACAACGATATCGTGCAAACCACTGTCATTATATTAACAATGGCTGGGCTTTTTCCAGACGGACCTCATATACCTGGAGTTTATTTTGAAAACTATACCTCAAATATACACATGTGTTCTTAAGAGTGAAGGTCTCATTAGTTATGTCCCCGCTGACATGAGTTCACTGAGCACGTGTATGTTATAGGAAGGAGGAGTGGACAGTCCGGACACGGAGCCGAGGTGGATGGCCTGCGAGGACGACACCACAGCATGGCCTCTGGTGCAGATGCAGCTAGTATCACTGGGCACCTGCCAGGAGCCCTCACACCTGTGGCCATGTTTAATTAAAAATTAAGACTTTGAGATTAAAGAATAAAATAATCCCAACACCAACCCCCAGGTCAGCATTGTGGACATTTGTGTTTCACTGTATTACTTTCTCTGTGCATTTGTAATGGTTGAGATGACATCACAAGTTCACTGTGCACTTTGATTTCTCATGTAACATGATTTCATCAGCATTTCCTGACTCTAGAAACTCTTCCCACAGGTCACTTCACTGCCAGATCCCAACTTCCCCCAAACTTGGCTGTGACACATAAAAATACACGGACTTCTCTGGGCCTGGGGCCCAGCTGGGATTTCAGATGCTCCTGTGGAATCTGAGGCCTTAGAGCAGGTCAAAGGGTATGGCTGTTCCCAGGTTCCTGGGGTGAGCCAGTGCCCGCTGCAGTGGGTGGCTGCAGATGTGGGCCATGACCCCGCTGAATAGTCAGCAACCTCCCCACACCGGACAGGAAGATTCAGGACACTGCCCTGCCCCACAGTCAGTAATGGTGATTTCTGGCCTGGCAGCTGCCAGGAACCCAACAGCCACCAGGGAGAGAATTTCAACCTGAGCTGTGGCCTAAAAATGTGCAGCTGTGGTCAGTGGATTGAGCCCTAGGACTGACCTTCATGACAGGAAGTTCCAGAATCAGAGGTTCCAAGGCCAATGAGGCAGTCCCTTTTTGGAGGGTCCGAACAAAGTCAGGGTGGAGCTCGTGGGTGGGCTGTCCCTTGGTGACCCGTGACCATGCAGCCTTTATGCCCCAGTCCTGCCGATTCCTCTCCTAGCATGAAAACAGCCTGACTGTCCACATCCTGGGTTTGCCCCCACCATCCAAAGGGCCACAGACAGGAAGCTCTAAGGCTGAGGCAGAGAAAGCTGGCCCCAAGAGCAGGGGCTATGCTGCCCTGTGAAGGGGAAGAGCCAGTCATACCTGTGATGCAGTGTTTGGTGCTTTGGTTGCATCACATGGTCACCTATCAGTCTCCAGTCCAATAAGAACCGCCCACCCAACACACAGCTCCCAACCCCTCTGCCCCCGCCACATCCCCCCCCATCAGAAAGGCAGGTGACACAAAGATCGCCCTGTCTGAGCTACTTCTGTTAGGTCTTGTGGGAGAGGCAGGTATTTTCCCATCTTTGTGAGAAACTTTTTTACAACAATGGCAAGATATTGTTTTAAGGTTTTTAAATTAAATATTAAGAGATACAAAAGAATGTTTATATGTATAAGATATTAAATACCACAATACAGAAGTTTAAGGAAAAGAACATCCTCATCATCTTTGCTGTCTCCTGCATGCCCATGTCCTCTCAGAGGCAGGCACTTCCCCAACTTTTGTTTTTAGTCCCTTCCTTTTCTCTATATTCACCACGTTTGAATCCCTAGACAATAAATGCTTTATTTTTGCATGTATCTGAACTTTACAAAACTGGAGTAAAACAGTCTGTATTTTTTGGACTTGTTTTTCAATCAACACTGAAATTCACTGGTACTGTTACACACAGCTGTAGTTTATTCATTTTCTTTGCTATGCAGTAATTTGATCTATTACTATTACTAGTATAACCAGCTATCCCCAAATTTAATGGCTTACAAAAACTCCTTTATTTTGCTCAGTTTTGTGAGTCAGGAATCAGGGAAGGGCTTGGCTAAGGGGTTCGTTTTGGACCCAGTGTGAGCTGGAGGACCTGTTGCAAAATGGCTCCCTCATCCCCACATATGCACTATGGGACTCTGTCATCTTTCTCTGTCTCTCTCCTCTTGTCCCTGTCCCTCCTCCAAAGGGCACCTGATTCTCCAGAGCCTCCCCCATGACATGGGCTTCCTCACAGCATGGCGGGCTCAGGGTAGTCAGGCTTCCCCAGTGATGGTTCCAGGAACAAGCATTGCAAACCCCCACCTCTATGACCTTCCTCAGAAATCTTGGGACATCACTTCTGCTATATTTTATTGGTCAAATGAGTCACTACAGACAGCCTAGACTCAAAAGGATAAGAGAAACTGCCTCGACGTACAGGGAGGGAGGTCATGGTGAACGCCTGGGAGAAGAGCCGTTGGTGGGCATTCAAACTGCTTCTAAATGTCTGTCCCATACACTTTGGTGGTTACAGACACAGTTACAGTGAACATTCTTGACCACAAATTCTGGTGTATAGTTACAAGAATGTTTCCTGGGGATACCCCTAGAAGTGGAGTTGGGTTTGTGTAAATCAGCTTTGCTGGTGCCAAACTGTTTCCTAAGGTGGTGGTGCAAACCCACATTCTTCCAGGTATGTAGGTGTATAATCATGTCGATCATTCCACAGTCTGATTCATTTGGTATCAGGCTTGAACATTTTTGTCACCCTGCAGGTTGTGTGAAGTACTATCTCATCTTTTCAGTTCAAGTCTTTCATGCATTTTCCTTCAGGTTTTTTTCTTATTTGTAGATTTCTCCATATGATCTAGATACGGTCCTTTATTGGTTATGTGTTACAAATGTTCTCCTATGTTGTTTTCTCAAAGTTTTAGAGTTTTGAGGTTTGCATTAGGACTTAGCCCACTTGGAATGGATTTTTGTGTACACTGTGAGGTAGGGTCCAACTAACATTTTACATGTGGATACCAAATTGCCCAGTGTCATGCATAGGGACCCATCCTCCTTCGGCTCTTCTGCCATGTCCTAGAGAGGGAGTGTGGGCACAGCAGCCTGTAGCTTCCATGAGTAACCGGGTCTGGCTCTGCCCAGCTCTGTGTTCTATCCAGAGATCTATGGCAGTCTGGTCGGGTCGGGTCTGTTCTGACCATGGAGACAACACACTGCATGCTCCTCCTGCTTGCTTAAGCACTGGGCTCCAATACCTATCTCCCTCCCTCCCTCCCTACCTCCTGAATCTTTGGTCCCTCATCTGCTGTGAGCATGCTCAATTCTCCTCCATGAAAGTACACCACCTCCCTGAACCCTGTTAACCTGCAGGCTGTGAAGCACTATCTCATGTCTTCAGTTCAAGTCTTTCATGCATTTTCCTTCGGGTTTTTTTGCCCTCCCTGTGGTCACACTCACTCTCATTTCGGGACTCTCCAGTCTTCCTCAGGTCACTGCAGTCCAACTTTAACCCTCCTCCCTACTGAGCCTGTAGCCACCAGATCCAGGGGTCACCTTTAGCCCATGCTCCTGGGTTGGATCCCATGGCCTACAGAAAACTGTGTCAATTTCAGAAAAATAACGTAAATTAATCATTGAAAGTAATGCACAAACATGAACAGACTATCTTTCCATTTCAGATGGAAAAAACAGCTCGGGCAGGGTCTTCCCAGAGTCTTCTGTGGCCACCAAATAGGAGTCGCATTGTTTAAACAGCGGAGATCAGGGGTCAGGCACAGGAGCTCTCCAGGATGTGCTGAGCTCTGCAGCTGGCACTACCCACTCTGGCATTACCTCACATAGTTTTAAAAATCTCTGAGAATGTTCCTTACATCAGTGAGCATATAATTCAAGAAGTAATTCTGTAACACACCTCCCCAAATGCTATGCATGGTGTCTGGTGTCCAAGGAAATGCATGTCCCCGGGTTGGGCAATCCCCTCCCTTCCCTGCACATTTCACCCTAGTAGAGAAAGGCATCTGCTGGCCCACAGGGACCCCACCCCAAGTCTGTCCCCCAAAAACACTGAGGGCCCATTCCCGGTGATGCAAATGCCCACCACAGCACAGTATTTGGGTCCAGGACATTTTCTACTGAAGAGTTGATCTGATGCGGAATGTGCACGTGGCCATTTAAAGATAGTTACTTGTCTTGGGAATAACTACTGGGTTTTGCTCTGTGTTAGAAAATACACGTGGAAGCAAGTTGGAGTCTTTGGGGTCTTTTGCCCCACCGCCAGGGGTCCACATCTCTAACTATGAAATCTGTGACAAGACAAACACTATTCTCACTGTGGGCTGGTTTGTCTGCATTAACTACGTCCACCTCTAGAACTTTTCCATCTCCCCAAACTGGAACTCTACCCATTAGACTGTAACTCTCCATCCCTGTCCTCCATTAGATCACCATTCTACCTTCTGCCTCTATGATTTTGACTCCTCTAGGGACCTCATATTAAGTGGAATCATACATGGTTTGTCTTCTTTTTTGACCAACACTCGCTGCCCCTTTAGAGTTAATCCCATGTTATTAGAGAATAACATTAATAACCTTAATCTCCCCTGATTAAACCCCTACGGGGTTTCTGTCTCTTGATGGCGCTAATGCGTAGAGGCCCAGTTTCTCCCTGCGGACGTGCGGGGCTCCACTGCCTTCCTGGGCTGCACACACCCTCGCTGCTCTGGTAATTCTGAAGCGGGGCAAGAATTTAAAGACATTAGGGAGGGAGTAGCAATGTAGGATTCTTCTGGATTTTTCCCCCTAAAATATCCTAGTCTTTTCAGTTGTCTTGCTTATATCTAATGTGACGGCACTTCTTTTAGTGACTTTTCCTAAGTGTTTACAGAACATTCAACTTCGCTTTCTCAGGTAAAGTTATCTCCTTTATTTTTGCCTTTATATTTAATCAGTTTTAGGTTTTGATTAAGTTGGGTCTAATTAGCTCTTCTTCTCCTGGCTGCTTAAGTTGGAAATTTAGATAATTAATATTAGACTCCCCCCTAAAACTATATATACTTTAAACATTGCTTAACTGTATATAAAAAATTCTACATATTGTGTTTCATTATGATTCAATTCCAGTAATTTTCCTTGTGATTTCTTTAACCCATATTATTTAGAAATATATTATTTAATTTACAAATATGTTAGGAGTTTCTAGTTATATTTTTTATTTGATTCTGATTTAATACCATTGTGGTTAGAAAAAATTATTCTGTATAATTTCTGTCCTTTGACATTAACTGAAACTTGGCTTTTTAACAGTATGTGATCTGCCTTGAAAAGCGTGTCATGTGCATGTGAAGGGAATGTACATTCTGCATTTGTTAATGTTCTCTACATGTCAAATGGGTCACTTTGTTTACAGTCTTGGTCAGCTGTTTTATATCCTAATTTTTTTTTTTAACTAATTGTTCCATCAATTGCTGAGAGAGGGGTGTGAAAGTCTGCATTTAGCCTTGTCACTGGTTTGGTTTCATGTGTTTTGAAGCTCTATTATTAGGTACCTTGCTGATAAATTGGGTCTTTAGTCATTATAAAATGTCCTATCCTTCTTTGTCTCTGGTGATACTCATGGTCTGAAATCTAACTTGTAACATATCTCATTCCATTCTTTTACTTTTCATCCTTTATATGTGTTTATATTTAAAGGGCATTTCTTATAATCAACATTTAGCTGGTCTCGCCTTTTTTCCAATCTGGCAATCTCTATCTTTCACTTGGAATGTTTAGTTCATTTAACTACATTTAATAAAATTATTGATATGGTTGAATTAAACCTATCACCTTGGTATAAAATTTCTATTGTCATAGCTGTTCTTTGTTCCTTTGTTTTTCCTTTTATTTCCTCTTCTATTTTTTGAATTCCATTTATCTCCTCTATTGAATTTTTAGTTATATTCGGTGTTATTTTTAGTGGTTGCTCCCAAGATTATAATATGCATCTGTAATTTATCAGTCTATTTTACTATTTAAAAGCAATGTAAGAACCTTACATTAGTATAATTCAGTTTACTCCAACCCACACTTTGTGCTTGTGTTGTCATATATTTTATTTCTACATTTAGATCCCACAAGATATTGCTCTAAGCAGTCAATAATTTTTAAGAGAGATTCACACTTGCTCATATATTAGCCTTGTTTGTGCTCTTCATCTCTTATGGCAGTACCATTTCTCTTCGGCCTGAACACCCCCTTCCACATTTCTTGCACTGCAACTCTGCTAGTGTACTTTTACTTATCTGAAAATGTCATTATTTTATCTTCATGTTTGAAAGATATTTTCACTGGCTATAAAATTTTAGGTTGATGCTTTTTCCTTTCAACATTTAAAGATATTTTCTCATTGTCTGTTGAGATCCAATGCTTCTGATGGAGAGTCACTCATCATTCCTGTTGCTGCTTGCTGCATGTGATGTGCCTTCTCTGTAAGCTTTATTTTCTCTTTATGACTGGTCTTCAGCAGTTTAATTACAATGTACCTAAGGGGGTGTTTTTTGGGTGTATTTTATTGATTATGCTATTACCGTTGTCTGATTTTTTTCTCCCCTTTATCCCCTCCGCCCTACACCCCATCCCATCATCCCCACATCAACATTTTCCCGCCACCACTTTCCCCGGCCCTCCCCCTCCCCACCTCCCACCCTCAATCCTTCCCCCATCTGGCTTTGTCCATGGGTCCTTTATGCATGTTCCTTGATGACCCTTCCCCTCCTTTTCCCCTGTTATCCCCCTCCCTCCTCCCCTCTGGTTACTGTCAGTTTGTTTTGTATTTCAATGTTGCTGGTTATATTTTGCTTGCTTGTTTATTTTGTTGATTAGGTTCCACCTACAGGTGAGATCATACAGTATCTGTCTTTCACTGCCTGGCTTATTTCACTTAGCATAATGCTCTCCGGTTCCATCCATGCTGCTTGTTGCAAAGGGTGGTAGCTCTTTCTTTCTTTCTGCTGTGTAGTGTTCCATTGTGTAAATATTTTGTTTTTGCATTTATTCTCTTCTGCATTTGATGAACTTCCTGGCTCTAGGGGTTGCTGTTTTTTAATAAACTGAAAAATTTTCCAACAATGTTTCTTTAAGTACCTTTTTCTGTCCTATTTTCTCATTCCTCCCCATCTGGGAATCCAGTTGCACCTAAGTGTGACTGTTTGATACTCCCTCAGGTTATTGAAGCTTTGTTCATTTTCCCCCCACTCTTTTTTTCTCTGTGCTTCTATTTGTTCGATTTTTTTGGTAATGTCTTCAAACTGGTGTTCCCTTTCCTTTCTTGTGTCCAATCTACATTAATCCCATCTAGTAAGTTTTTTAAAGTTGCAGATATTGCATATTTTAGTACTAAGATTTCATTTTGTTCTTTTTTTATAGTTTCCAAATATTTCCTGAAATTCTCCATCTCTCCAACCAATTCATCCATATTTACCTATAGATTATTTATGTTTATCATAGTTTAAAAAAAGTTTTTGCCTGATAATTCCAAAACCTGGGTAGTCTGAGTCTGTTTCTATTGAATTTTTTTCTCTTGTTTATGGGTTGATAACCTGGTGCCTTTGTACATCTTGTAATTTTTTAATTTTATGCCAGAGATTTTGTCTAAAGTAGATGATTTTTGAAAAGAAGAAATGCTTTTTCCTATGTTAGGCAGCTAGGATAAAGGGTGTATCAGTTTAATGCACTTAGAAATAGAGGTAGATTGGGGTGTGTTCAGGCTTTAAACTCTAGCGGAGCCTTGGAATTCAAGCTCCAGGAGTCTAATGAGATACCTCTCCACTTCCCAGCTAAGCCCCTGACTCCCTTGGCCACTACAGATATCTTATAAAATTCCCATTGGGTAGGGTGTGGTTTAGCTTCGGTTAATTCCAATTTAACTCTGGTTTCAAATGCTTTCATGGTGAGTTCACAGGACTCCATTCAGAGGAGCCTAGTACCAGTCACCACTGGACTTCAAAACTGAGAGATGCTTAAACTATGACACTAAAATTTTAAGAGTGTATGACCATGAGACCATGAGAGTTGGAGATTATGACACTTTGAAAGTGACTATAAGATTCTGAGATCTTCTTTTGCTTTCTGTCCCCACTTCTCAGTCTCCACTTACTCAGCAGAATTGCCTGTAAGAAAATGCTCAGGATTAGTAAAGAGGATTATCCCTACATTCAAGGCTCTTAGATTCTTATCTGATGAATCAGCCCTGAGGTTTCTTGAGTTCAATTGCTCATCGTCTGAGCATAGAGAGTCTTTCTCTGGCAGTTTGCTCCTCCGTCCATGCTCCCTGCAAACACAGTGACTGGCGTCAGGTATAAAAGTGTTTTCTGTTCTTTGCTCATTTACAAAAGCATTGTCTCTTCATTTAGTTCTTTTGGATCTTTGTGTATTCATAGCTTTTGGATGGTTTTAATGGAAAGGGTAATTGTTTTGGCTTATCTTGGGATTTCTTGTTTTGGCAGGAGTAAAGGTCTTTCACATACTTTTACATCCTAACCGGAAATAGGGTTCACCAATTCATCAGTAACACATGTTTTGCCAGTTTCCATTGTGGTCTTCTGTTTGACCCTTTGTCTATTTATAGGAATACTTTTACAATTTTCCTAATGTAAGTGTGTTTTTTTGTTGTTATTTATTTCTAGTTTTATTGTCTTACAGTCTTTTCTTTTTAAAGATCTCATTTATTTGTTTTTAGAGTGAGGGGAAGGGAGGGAGAAAAAGAGGGAAAGAAACATCAATGTGTGATTGCCTCTCACATGCCCCCTACTGGAGACCTGGCCCACAACCTAGGTGTGTACCTAGGGACTGGGAACTGAACTGGTGACCCTTTGGTTTGCAGGCTGGCACTCAATCCACTGAGCCACAGCAGCCAGGGCTATTGTCTTACAGTCTTTAGATATCACTTCTTTGTTATTTGTTGACTTTTTATGGCTAATGGTCAATTCTGGTCAATTTTGGTAAATGTACATGCACACTTAAGAAGAATGTAAGTTCTTGAGATATATGTTTATTCTCTTATTGTAAAATTTGACCAGAATTTTATCAAATTTTGATTAAAGTTGGAAAATGTTCCATGTGCACTTGGGAAGGATGTGTATTCTAAAATTATTGGATTCGGCACTCTGTGAATGCCATTGGTGGAAGAGAGATATGCATTCAAATGTACACCTTAATTAATATGTGGTTTGCTTATCCTGTTTGCTTTAGAGAGAGGTGAAATCCTCCACTATGATTATGAATTACTCCTTGTAGTTCACTCAATTTATGCTTCAAAGATTTTCACACTATGCTAAGTATTTGCAGTTTTTTATGTATTTCTGGTTGTGACTAGTACTGTTATTGAGTGATCCTCTTTAGCTCTAACACTGTATTTTGCCCTTTACTATATTTGGTTTGTTATGAATGTTGCTACACCAGTTATCCTTTGGTTAGAATTTTGCTGGTCTACCATTTTTAATGATTTTATTTTTAACCTGTTATTACGTAAGTTATGTTTTTTATTTCCCGTGTCTTTGTTTTATTTACTCCCCTCTTTTTTGACTTCTATTTAATTTCATTTCCCTTATTCTAATCTCCTCCTCCTACTTTCCCCCTTAGTAGAAACATTCTATTTTTATATCTTTCTGATAACTTTTTTTAAACTTCTCCAGACATTTTCTGATCCAATCTGTGATGAGACAAGCCAATGAGTGACTTTAAGCATTTCTTCTATCTAGAGAGGAATGACAGAATGGTGGTCACTGAAATATTAGCTTAATACAACTTAACTTAAAGTTAATGTGATTAATAATGATTTCCAAGCCACATACTTTGACAAAAGTGGGTAAATGAATAAAAACTGCTTTGAATTTATATCAACTAAAATATGTTTATATTCACAGTTGTTGGAATAAGTTAATTTTCTGTGTCATAAAAATGATCAAATTTTATGTTCTGTATTTAAAAGTGAAAAGTAATACCAATAGAAATATGTAAATAGTAAAGTTGTCTCTATATTTCATTTAGTGCTTATTAAATGCTTGTAAATATGCATCCATATTAAAGAGTAATATTATTCATATGGATTTTTCAGAAAATAGGCAGTTCTGTAAGGGAGAAGGGTTAAAATGGAAGGAAAAAGACACTTGGAAGACAAAGGTAAAACATTAGGTCAGAACAGCTTTTCAAGACATGCCTCGGAAAGGGGACAGGTATCTCCAGACCCGATGTAAAGCAGGTTGGCTGTCCTGAGAGGCACCTCTCTCTACTTCTGCTCTATGTCGGTGCGCAAAGGCACGTAACCACAAAGGGAAACATCCTCTGGATAGACTACTTCGAACAAAGGGTCAGATCCAGGATATGCTTGGTGTTTTCTCTACCACGGTCATTCTAACTAAAAGATATTCAAAGAGTTTAATAAATCGAAGTAGCCCAACGGTAGTTTTTTTAATTTAGAAGCCCTAATTCACTATAAATGGAGTAATAAAAGGTGCTGATAAATAAAGACCTCTTTTTAAGATTCAGCCATAATCTTTCCAGCAGCTCACTGCAATATACCCACAACTTGGTTGTCATTAGTTTTAGCACTGCCTCAAAAATAACCTACAATAAAAATATCCCAAGAAGTAAACTGAACACATGAGAAATTCATTAAGAAGAGTTTATTTGTATGTTTTGGAACTGCTCCAATAAGTTGGCCCTGAGATGATTATTCAAGAGTGTGGCTCACTTCCTTCATTAAAAGACTGTAATGGAAGTTCATTGGTGGGAACCAGAGTGGATATCTGAAGACAATGTGGGCTCTACACTCTCTCACAGGCCTGAGAAGCCTGGTTTCTGGGACACACAGTCTTATTTCACCCGTCATTTGGGATGAGAAAAAGGAGGAGCCAGAAGCTAGAAAGAGGGAGATGAGCCAGTATCCTGATGGATCCATCAGATAGGAATGGGAAGATTTCTCTATTTATGTGTTTAAACTCTATGAAAACATGGCTGAGATTATAATACAATTTTGTTTTTTCATTATCTCACAGCTTTCTTTCAGAAAGAAAACAACAAATGCTCACTTGAATTATGTTGGTTTTTATTATTGGTTTAACTTCAAATACTTTCCCTTGCTTCCATCAATGGCCTATTTCCCTGGTTTGAAAATTCCACTTCCTCAGCTTAAATACTGAATATTTTCCAGGTACCAGGTGTCTTTGCCTGTCTCTTCCCTCAGGTAAAGAACAGTTAAGGTACTCCCTGCAGGGAAGTCCTTGCACAGGCTCTGTCCCCTGAGGGGTGGGTCCCACACCGGTTCTGTCCCCTGAGACCAGGTACTCACGCAGGCTTCCTGCTGCAGGTGCTGTAGGGCCCTCTTGGCTGGGATGAGGAAGTCGGTGAGGCAGCGCAGCCCATCCCCTCCATGGAGTCTCTCAGCCACGCTGAGCACCTGCCAGAGCACTGTGGCCGCTGTGGCCTCAAATGGTGGGTAGAGGGCAGACAGCGTGTTCTGGATGTAGGTGTCGAGGGATGCCAGGTCCTGAAATGGAAGAGAGGATCTGAAACGTTAAGATGCCAATAAAGACATGTACCTAGATACTTTCAGGCTGGCACTTAAGGGTCCCTGAAGTATATTTGCGAAAGAGGGAAGGTATACAGGAATCCGCAGCATAGAGCGGGGTTCCTACTGGGGAGTGCCTGCCTGTCCTCTGTGTGTCACACAGCAGCAGCACACTGAGGAAGTTCCCACGGCTGCATCAGGTAGACTGGAGACCTCTGCCCACTAGGGCCACCCTCAATAACAAGTGAGTGACGGCTGTCACTGTTATCATGAGGCACAATCAAATTTAGATTTAGCAGAAGTTCTACCCCATCAAGTTCTGAATATACATCTTCAGTGCTACATTTCAGAATCTTCCAAGAGCATGTGAAATTTCTCAGCGGGTCTTCTCCTTCCCTGGCTCCCCGTCCCTGACACCCCTGGGTCTGCACATGGAACGGGGGGCCCGTGGGGAGAGCAGAGTTGGTCCACATGCCTTTTATGCTCGGAAATCAGTTCATCTGTAACAAATACATTTTAATTGTGTTGATGTTTTAAAAATTTAAATAGAAACCACTGTCAAAAATCATAGAATTATGCTCTTTCAGTCATTTCGAAAACAGTATCACTGCTACTTGATCCCCCTTTATGTATTTGCCACAACATGCTTTTATATAAAGATGGAATGCTTTTATTTAAAAAAAAAACTGTTTAATGCTATTTTTAGATGTAACATTTCCTGAGGAAATACCACATCATTCATTTGTTTGGAAAATAAATGAAAGGCTACAAATAACAGTTAAAAGCCAAGGAGGTTAAATTGCCGAGTGGATTTTTAAAGGAACAAATGTTATATCTGAGATGCCTCTGACTAGCTAATCATACAGATAATTTCCTAAGAAAATTGACAATAAAGCAGCGAAATCTCCGGGCCTGAGGTGGACAGGACACAGAGGGAGTCTGTCTGTACTATCTGAGGGGCCAGGCCAAACAGATACCCTGGCAGGTGTGGGCTGCAGTGTCATGTTCGGCTTCTCGAAACCACGTGATGTGAGGCAGACCTGAACCAGCTCAGCTCCCACTGGGGCAGACACCCTCTGAAGCATCCACACCCCACACAAGTCTTGCCATGCCTGGTCCTCTGCTGTCAACAGCAATTATCCAGATACTGATTTTGTCCAGAAAATGCCAATGTGGTCTGATTTCCAAAATCACAGTCAAATCACACCCCAGTCAGAAGCAAACGTCTAGTCCATGAGAATAACGGGAGCTGGTTCTGAGCCAGGGGTAGGAATCACCCTCCAGGAGCTGTGCAGCTCCTTACAGAAATTTGAAGCAAAGGCTAATGTGATACAAGAGACTGTTAGGAAGGAAGTGGAATGTGATCCTGGGTACATGTCTTTAATGACCTATGTTGGAAGAACTGAAACGTAAACATTGGACCCCCTCAGGAAGAGATGTCTTTCTGTCGCTCAGATGCCCTAACCCAGGCCCACTCCTCCTCCAGACCCTCAGGGAGGGTCTTGACTTCTCATGCCCAGCTGTGGTCAGCAGCCTCCTGATGGGCGGGTCTCCTGGCCTCTACCTCAGTAGTTCATCTTCTGAAAACTGCCCAGCATTGAAGGAAAGGAATCACTGCTCGCTGAGATTCTAGGACAGTCCTGGTCACTCACAGGGCAGCCATGACCTCCCCGGCTCCTTCTCTGCCCTATGATTGCACTTGTCACTGGGTTCGGCCCCCACACTTGGTGCCCCTCCACTGGTTCCAGCTCCCTGTGCAGCCGTCCCCACTCAGAACCTGGTTCTAGCAAGAGCCACCCAAGGGAGGTTGTCTGCCAGCTAAGAGGCCATTTCCCAGGTCACGTAAGTTGAGGAAGCCTTGGGTAAGCCAAAGAGGAACAACTTCTCCACCTTTTTCAAAAATTAAAAAAATTTTCAATTACAGGTGATATACAATATTATATTAGTTTCAGGTGCATAATAGTGGTCAGACATTTATATTACTTATGAAATGATCGCTCACCCAATAAGTCTAGTATGCATCTAACACCAACATAGTTATTACACTATTATTGACTATATTCCCTATGCTGTACTTTACATTCCTGTGACTGTTTTTTTTAAATATTTACCCAAATATATGTTTATTGATTTTAACATATCAATATTAGATATGTGTTCTAAGAGAGGGAGAGAGATTGATGTGAGAGAGAATTGATTGGTTGCCTCCTGCATGCACGCTGATCAGGAATTGAACCTGCAACCTAGGTATGTGTCCTGACCAGCAATCAAACCTGGAACCTTTTTTTGGTGTATGGGACAATGCTCCAACTGAGCAACCCAGCTAGGGCCCATGACTATTTTTATAACTGGTAATCTGTGCTTCTTAATCCCTTTGCCTTTTCACCAGTCTCCCCAAATCCCCTCCCATCTGGTGACCATCAAAATGTTCTCTGTATCTATGAGTTTCTCTTTTGCTTGTTGCTTATTTTGTTTATTAGATTCCACATATAGGTGAGATCATATGATATTTTTCTGACTTATTTTATAGCATAATACCCTCTAGGTCCATCTATGTTGTCACAAACGGCAAGATTTCATTCTTTTTTATGGCTGAGTAATATTCCACTGTGTCTATGTACCATATCTTCTTTATCTAATTGTCTATAGATGAGCACTTAGGTTGCTTCCGTATCTTGACTGCTGTAAATATGCTGCAGTGAACATAGGGGTGCATATATCTTTTCAAATTAATGTTTTGGGTTTCTTCAGATAAATACCAAGAAGTGGAATTGCTGGGTCATGTTCTATTTTTAGTTGAGGAATCTCCACACTGTTTTCCACAGTGGATGCATCAATTTACAATCCCACCAGCAGTGCACGAGGGTTCCCTTTACTCAACATCATTGGCAGCACTCGTTTGTTGACTTCTTGATGGTAGCCATTCTGACAGGTGTGAAGTGATACCTCACTGTGGTCTTCTTCAGCCTCATACACTAACGTGCCCTAACTGATAAGAGAGGGCCATGCCCAAACTTCCTGCCTGTCATCCATCTCACTGGGTGCTCCACGATGAAGGAGAGAGAGAGATTCCGTGTTGTGCTCAGGGCCACTGCTGGAGGAGCTCCCCAGTCATTTTATAGATGGTGACTGTTCTTGGCCTTGGGAAGAGAGGTTCTAATGAATAAGCCAGGTTATGTAACCAGCCAGGTGAGGGCTATCCCAGACTGGAGCACTGTGCGTGTGTGCCCGGCACCGGACAACCACTCCCACCTGCACACAACTCTAACAATTTAGGTTTTCAAGACACGTGAACTATGAGATAGGGAGACAGATACACAGGAGCCTGAGGGCAGAAACTTAAATTATACCAAAATCAAGTTAGCTTAAATATACTCAAGGCAGCATAAATAAACAGGAAAATATACAGCATATTTTAGAAAGTTCTATAATAAATGCTTAAAAAGAGAACGTTGTCTTGGTATCTTAAAGGGTCAAATTCAGTCATCTGGAATATGTACTTTGTTTAGCATCTTCTTCCCTCATGTTTGCCAGGCCATATGTATGTGTGTGCAAAGGTTGGTGTGTGAGGATCAGTGTGTGTCAGTGTGTGTAGGGGGGCTGGTGTGTGTGGGGTAATGAGTGTGTGTGAGGGCCAGTGTGTGTGTGTGTGAGAGAGAGAGAGAGAGAGAGAGAATTGGTGTGTGTGTGAGAGCCTGCTTGTATGGGAGGGCCAAGTGCGTGTTCAAGGGCTGGATGTGTTAAGGGCCAGTGTTTGTGCACAAGGGTTTCTATAGGTGTGTGTGCATGGGTAGAGATGTGGTGGCCCAAAGAAATAAGTGTTGACAAATTCTCAAAATAGTTTCTAGGCCTTCGGGTGCAGAGGAAATGAAGGAGGTAGACAGAGAGTCGGGGTAAATGTTGTGTCAGCACTTCTAACCATTTCAGCCTGACCTCTGTATGATATAACTCATCCATTCACCAAAACCTCCCATACCATTAAAACATCCAAAAATAAGAGGAGAGGAGGCAGGCAAATGCTGGTGACTTTGCTGACAGTAAAGTACTCATTTCTTTTCCTTATATACCTCAGGATTTCAATTTCAACCAAACCCACACACATGGGGATGGGTTGACTCCGGAACGCAGAACCTTTGCCTATTTGACCGTAACTCTTCCTGTGGCTTACGATGAGATTATGTGCTACACATATGTTAGTGGAATGGCAGGTATAGTACTTTCATAAAAGCTTTTAATTTTCATTTTGCTGAACTGTGAACTCGGTGTGTTATTTGGCCAACTGCAAGACTGCCTTCGCATTTTAACAGCCGAAAATTCTGGTCCACAAAGACATTTTAAAGCTTCACTCTTCAACAAAGGATTTATCTTCTCTATTAACTTTAAGTAAAATTTCATTGAAATGGGGATGATTTTTAAAGTCGAGACCTTTGTTCCTCATCATATCCCTGGCTCCCCAGGGAATAAGCATGTTTCTGCTGGCACTGGTCCCCCAAGAGATGACCATCTCGATATGATGCTCCAGGCCTCCTGTGCGCCTGAGATGAGAAGGCAGGGGCTGGGGGTCAGGAGGTCTGTTGGTGCCCAACCATGAGGGGCAGGTCTCTGGAGTTTGGGAAAGGCGCTTCTTCCTCACAGGAAAAGCGCGGGCTGGGGGAGGGGGCAGGCAACACATTGGCCATCAGAGCAAAGGGAATTTCCTTTCATGTTGAGGACTGTGTCGACCTAAAGGAGGCTGGTTGAACTGGGTAGGGGAACAGCAGGAGCGCCCTGTCCAGGGCCTGGCAACCTGGAGCGACCAGATGAGGCCGTCCCGGCAAGGAACGCCCATCAAACGCTCAAGTGTTAATTCAAGCACAACATCCCTACGGGCAAGCGAAGGTGCACGTCCAGGACAGAGCCCAGGGCTTTGGGCGCGGCTGCGGGCAGGCAGGTCCTAGGCGTCAGGGCTCCTTGCCTGCTGAGAAGGTCTGCAGTGGCTTACTGAGGGGGTCACCCTGCCCTCCACGGAAGGGCACCCTAAGGTAACAGACTGCTGAATAGTGAGGTCTTCACACAGACAGGGCTCCGAGACCCTCTCCCCGCCCTCCCAGCACAGGCACCTTGGGGACATCTTCCCTGTGGCCACCCCCATGACCAAAGGGATCCGCTGCCCAATCTTGTGGGTGATTCCTTGATGTTAGGGTCCCTGTGCCCAAGGATAGTGGGGTGTGTGTAGGACAGGACCACAGGACACTTAGGACAAGGTCTTGGGTGGGGTGAGGGGAGGACCGAGAAGCAGTGGTGGCGAAAGTTGCCACAGTCCTCTCTACCCGCCCCCAATCAGCCAGGCTAGGGGGCTCCTCTGGGACCCGGTCACATTGTCTCATTCTGAAAATGTAGTGGGTTGACATCAGGGTGCAAAGAGCAGACGCAGTGTGGGACTGAGGGTGACAGAGTGGGTCTGGGGGCACCATCCCGGAGGCAAGGCTTGGGTGGGTGGACGACCGCAGGGGAGGGTGGTCACAAAGGCCTTTCCTCTGGTCTGGGAGCTTGGCTCCTCCTGCAGCCCCAGCCCCAGCCCCCAGGGATTAGATGCTGCAGCCCAGGGTGAAGCCATCCTGGGTGGGGAATGTGATGGTGTCTGTCACCCAGGCACTTCCACCCCAGAAGGTAGAACAGCCTTTTAATTCACCGCTGTGTCTTTGCCTCTAGCCAGAATTCATAAACAAAAACCAGGATGTACACTGGAGCGTCCTGCAACCCCTCCAAGCAGGGCCTGGGTCAAAAGGGGCCTTGCTCTGCCCCACTTTCCATCAATAGCTGCTTTCTCAGCTATGCAGGCGAAGGAGCTGCGTGTGAAACCCACACTCCCAAGAGGCTTGCTCTGGGCAGCCAACCTGGTTGGAGCCGCTCAGGTGCTATTAACAGGGGCCTCTTTCCTGAAAGGGCCCAGTGACGGCACCCAGCGTCCTGCCCAGGCTGCTGATGGCCATCGCTGGTTTCCTGTGTGCAGAGACCCAGAAACCACCTTTGAATCCAAGGAACCTGTCTAAAAAGCCTGGTCCCCTCATCTGGGCTGGTGTGCCGGCCTGTCTGCCTTCACTCAGTCTGCCTACATCCAACCTGTCTGTGCCCAGTCTGTTTACATCAGACCTGTGTTTATCTGGTCTGTCTGCACCCAGCCTACCTATACCAGCCCTGTTTTCCACTCACAGGCTGCTGTGTATTTGGGATTCCCGGCCCTCACAGCTGGGGAGGCTGAGATGTTCCTAAGGGGTGAAGATTCTTTTGGCCCAAAGCTGGTGCCCAGAGGGAAAGAGAAGGAAGGGAAAGTGGTGGGGTCTCTTTAGGTCTGCACTCTACACTCTTGGGAGAGCTCGGTGATAAACAAAAGCAATGCATACCCCTAATTCCGCTGATGCAGACTTGGAGACCTTCCGGCCCTGGTGAGAAACTTCACCTGACACATATTTTTCCCAATCCATATTCTACTTAAATTGGCATAGGGGCGTCTCTTCTATCACTGAGACCCTTTCTCTCCTGATTCCACGGCCTCCTTCTAAACCTCTCAGTTATAATGGAGCCTGGAATGGTGGCGGCTGCAGAAGGAGCCCTGCTTGGCCTCTCTTACCCCAGTGCTTGTACTCCCTACAGCGCCAAAACATGTACAGCTGGTTCATCTAGGTTTGCTGCCGCACCCCCGCTTGGACCACTCAGCCAGGACCTGGGAGTGGCCCAGGTGAGCCACTAAGCCTTCCGGTGATGTCTCATACTGGTGACAACACCACGGTGTCTGGCCAGATCCCCCCTTCCCACAGCAGAGCACGCCTGGCAGCTTAAAGCCTCAGGGGGCCCCTTGGCTGGTCCAGTACCCTCTTATGAGCGCCTGCCCAGGGCGGCCCGGCCCTCCACTAACTCACAGCGTACGAGGCAGTGGACTCCAGAGAACTAACCATGGACCCGAGGACGAGGCCAGGCCAGGGCAGGTGGAGCCGGACTGAGCAGACGGCAGAGCCTGGGATCCAGGCCAGCTTCCCGTAGGCACAGAGCACCAACGTGAGCAAGGTTTCCCTGGGTGGGCAAATCAGGGAGGCAGCCTTCCGGCGATTCCTTCTCCTTTCCTGCAGGGTGCCTAGCCATCCCCGGGGGCGGCCAGGAGCTGTCTGGGCTCTCGGGAGAAGAGAGTGAGGCCAGGGCCTGGGTGCCCACGTGGGGGATGAGCAACCAGAGCAGAGCGCCCAGAAGGCCGAGCAGGGTGCCTATGGGGTCAGGTTCCCAGGAAGAAGCGAAGGTCCCTCGGGGGTCAGCAGTGAGGGAGTGCTGTCCACTGGTGCTCAGGACTGGCCCCATGGGCACTTGTGGACTCCCCCTCAGAGCTGGCTCCCTCCTCCAGCAGTGAGAGTCAGGTGAGGGCTAGAGCTGGTTTTAGAGCCTCTAAGCACTGAACGAGCCCATTAGCTTGAACTCCTACAGAGCGAGAGACATTGGTCTGTGACAGCACATCCCAACGGGCAGGCCTCAGAAAGCCGCACACGCCAGCCTGCTGGGGAGGGTGCCTTGTACAAACAATACCTTGGTCTCCCTGCACACACATACATGCACACATAAACACATGAGAACTGTGCCCTGCACCTTCTTCTCCCTGCACACATGCATGCAGACATGCATGCGCACACATACACAGAGACAGTCTCTGTCTCCGCAATGTGTGCACACCCACATACACAGGCACATACATGTACATGCACACACTCAGAAAGTGAAGGGAAACTCCCCCTGTTCCTGTCTGTGCACCCCTGGACTCAACCTCTCGTTTTCACAGCCTCGCTTCTCACCTAGATTATTCTCAGCCCCCGTCTGGCAGCAGTAGGAGCACCGGGAGCTCTGTAAGCCTGGAGCTTACAGAGCCGTCATGAGAAAGCACTCTAACTTAAAACTGGTTTGTAAAGCTCAGTGCTAAATCTTCATTACATTCGATACTAAATACTGCTTGCGGATTTTAATTTCAAATTAAAAATAAAAATATTAAAATAAGTAAATATGCAAGTATTTAAAAACAACACGGAGTCTCTAGGTCTAAGGTGTTTTTAAAATCCCAAGAACAAAATTTCTATCTAAGAACTGGGACTTGCACCTGAAAAAGACAGGGAGCTGGACATGGAGCTGCCTGTGTTTTCCTCCGGTAACTGCAAATGGTTAAGAAGGAACAGCAATATGCCAGTCCCAGTTTTTTCATATTCAAACAAGTATCCTTACATTTACAGCAGCTGAAAGGCAAAAGCTAAGGAAGCCAGTCTTGAAGCTACAAGGGCCCTTTCCATCCCTTTTTCCGTTTTCCTAATACTTTCAGGTTAGGGTCCTGTATGAGTGCCTGCCGCCCAAGACTTCCCGCCTGGACTGGATCTTCAATGCTATCAGTGAGCGACGGTGATGTTGCCAAGGTTGCCAGCAGGCCTGGCAGACACAAGGGTCCCTAAAACACCTTGTGGGTATCACGGCACAGGAACAATCCTGAAAAAGGCAGTTGCTTCCAGGAAAATTCTGGCTACTCTGAGCAGATGCCCCCTCCATCTGGACCTGCCTCTCTGGCTAAGCCTCTACCTGCCCCATCGGTGACCCCAGCCACCACTTCAGACCCTTCCTGGGCAGAGGCAGAAGCATCTGCCACCTGTGGGCTGGGTCTTCTCACCCTGACCAGGGCTCCCCAAGCATGACACCTGGGCTACTGTAGCTCACCTTCCACCTTCCACAAACACTCTCAGCCTTCCTAACCCAGGTAAGGGCTTCTTTCTGAAGTTCAAAATTTCTCACTTGGCACTTAACTGTCATCTTGTTTGTCTCCAAAACCAGGCCCTGCAGGTTTACGGAGTCAAGTTAAACCAAGAAGCATCTACAAGACCTTTTGAAGAGAGAGGCACGGAAATGTTTGCCCAAATGTTTACCACAAAGAAGTCTGGGCTCCAAAAAGCTTCATTACATGGAAAAGGCTCCTCTGAGGGACAGGAAATGCTGGATTCCACTAAGGTACTGATCTGGCACAAGACAGAGCAGACACTCTGTGATGGGCTGTGCTGTTCACAGAATCCCTGCCCACTGGCATCAGGTATGGTCATGTGACAAGGAGATGTGGTGGCCACAGAAGATGCCAGATCTGGGAGAAGCTTTTCAGGCCTGCAAATGTGTCGCTATCTGTGAGGTCACCTCCCAGAGAGGGGCCGTTCCACGAGCCTGGATCCCCGAGTAAGACTGATGTGATGATGACTATGATGGGCATGTAGCATGAGGAGGTCATCACTGTGCTGGCCACTGAGACTTGGGGTCATTGATGACTGCGACATAACCTGCCCATCCTGACTGACGCTCCCCCCAGGGCCTGGGACATGGATCCAGGGGACACCTAAACTTGGGCCTTCACCCACCAGGGCAGCCACAGCACACACCTCAGTGTGGGTTACCACCTCTACCGATGAGCCCTCCTGGACGGGTGTGCCATAGTGCACCTGGGAGGACTGAGCTGTCTGCAGACACGTCCGTGTGTCCTGAGCTGGGGCTGGTTCTCAGGGGCTTCCTGGACAGACCAAGCCCAACAGGAAGCTTGAGGAGCAGGAGTGTGGGATTCTGTCCCCCCACAGTTGGAACGGTGGTTTCGGGGTGAAAGGCCCATTTGGCATTGCTCAATCCTGTTTGCATTTCCAGGAGGCTGGGGCTGTTCCGGAGACATCTGAGCTCTGAGTTTGATCATCCACACAGATTTTGCTTTTCCATGGTACCGACACGTCACAGTTTTCAGGGCCAAACCAAGAGAATGGTAAAACAAAGGAACCATTTCAGGGGTCATTCTTGAGGGCTGCACCTTGTGTAACAGGCCCAGGAGGAGAATCCAGAAAATGATGTCTCCAAACACAACCCTGAAATGTCTTCTCTAAATTTATACACAACTTACTAACTATGAAACACACAATCACCTGACTTCAGCAATTTAAAGCTGGTGTGTGATTACAGTGGATTATGGGAGGCCGGGGATCACTCGCAATGAAAATCCGTTAACAGCGTTAAATGCTCAGCCCAGCCACTGTCCCCGCCAGCGTGTTAGAACTGCTCCCCATTGCAATTTTATGCCAAGAACCCTGCTGGGATAGCTGCCAGATGGGCTGCTCTCAAGTTTATGAGCAGAATGAGGCTCCACTACCACTTTCTTTTCTTTTCTCTCTCAGATGCTCAGATCCACCTGGAACAAGGACTTTATAGGTTGCTTATGTTCCAATTTCTTTTTAAACTGATCTCACCTTCTTCCTGCTATCCCAACTGCCAAGGTTAAACTTCCTGAGGTGGAACTGGCAGGTGCAGCTGGGGTTAAACTGTTTTTTGTTTTTAAATAAAGTTTTATTTTTCAAAATGTACAGCTGCTGAGACCTGTTGTTCATGCAACTTCACCAGAAGCTGGGGCGTCCCTGTCTTTGGTGTTTCTGGTGTAAGTTTCTTGAGCTCTGTGCTTCAAACTAGTTTAGTAAGTTCTTTACTAAGGAGCTTCTGCAGGGCTGCGCTGGCCAAGGAACCAAGGAACCGCAGATCTTCAGTCTCTCACAGACAACAGTGGGGGTTACAAGTTTATAGTTGAGAATGTCTTTACAGTTCGTCATATGTTGCTTTCAAACAAGACTAGATTATTGAGCTTATCCCAAACTTTGCCTTTGGACCACTTCTTTTTGGCCTTGCCCCAGGTTTGTTCACTGGGTCTTTGTCTTTCCTGGCCAACTTTCCAGCATCTTTTTTCTTCCCGTCGTCCTTGGGCAGCACGGCAAAACTCAAAGAGCAGCTGCTATCATTGCAGTCGCGATAAGATGTCTGGGTTAGGCTGTTCTGAAAGGAGAACTTGGACGCTCCGTCTCTCACACCTGCCCACCAACCCAGCCAGGACAGCTGAGCAGGCTCAAGGTCCCTACTTGTATCAGGTGGCCTCAAGTGTAAGGGAGGGGCCAGGCCTGTGTGGCCTGCTCCATCTCTACTCTGGGCCTCAGTTTCCTCTGCTGTCCCACACACAGAAGCTCACAGGGTGGCTGCAAGGACTGAGGGCAGGAACCTCAGGAGGGGACCTGGTCCATGGAAGGTGGTGTCTGACAGGACCGGTCGGAGGCAGCTCTCCTCCTGCGGAGCTTGGGCCGCACTTCCAGTCAGTGGCTGGAACATGCCCAGCTCAGAAGCTATGTCCTTCTTCAACATGATGCCCGTTTCTGCTTCAGGAGGATCTCATTTTCCCATTTTAGTCACGTTGTGAGGGACCTGCTTTCCTATCCAGGGCTCAACATTAAACAAATATATACACCAAATCTGATGTTATAAAACAAAATCATATAAACATAGCTTCTCAAGCATTTCTGAAACCAACCCTCCCCAAACAGAGCTTCAGAGACACAAAGAATATCGGAGTGCCTTCCTTCAAAGGAGAGGAAACTGAGGCAGTCGCAGGTAATGGAGCCACCCAGCTGCTGGTGCAGAGTTAGGGGGGCAGTGTTCACCCTCGGGCCCCCTTCCAGGAGCTGCCCCTAAACCAGGGCACCAGAGGGCTGAGCACCCCGGCTCCCAGGCCACCAGTGGGGAGTCCATGTACCTGACCACCACGTGGCCTCTGAACCTCCGAAGTGTAATACCACAACCATCACAGTGGTGGTACCAGAGGGCACTTCACAGTTTACAACCATATTCACACATTTAACTCCTATGACTGACAGAGTAACCCCATCCCACAACTCTACATTAACTCTGCAATTACGTCAGTAGCCACTCTGTCAAACCTTCCACGTCACAGGCTGGTTCCATCTCCAGGTGAATCTGCCTCCCCACTCAGAAGCGTCCCCTGGGTGTTCCTGGAAAAGCTGCCTCAGGGTCTCAGCTGGACGTGTGTGCACCCTGGGTCACCCCAGCTCTGTCCTTGCTGTTCTCTGCAGAATGCTCAGCGTTCCACAACCCATGACCCAGCGGTTGAAAAATAACCACAGAAGAACATCAGTTTGTGATGTGAAAACCACACGAAATTCAAGTGTCAGGGTCCATAAATAAAGTTTCCTGTCTCAGCCTATGGCTGCTTTTGTGCTACCGAAGCAGAGATGAATAGTTGTGACCAAGACCGTGGGATCCCTCAAAGCCGAAAATACTTACTGTCTGGTCTTTCACAGAAAATCTGCTAACCCTGCTCTCAGGGAGGGAACTCCTGCCAGGCAGCCGAGGGGCAGCCTCACCCACGGCCCCGTCTGCTGCCCCCCGTGGCATGGCACCTGGCTCAGCACAGCTGCAGCTCTGGGTGAAGACGTGGAGGAGGGAGCGCTCTGCTCACACCATTCTCTGATTCAACAATCGAGTTTCAGCTAATAGCGGTGACATGCGATCCTTCATGGTTCAGCCTAGGAACAGTTTTGCTGTGTGCGCTCTGAGGCTGGGCAGTCGATGGTCTCAGGCTGCGACGGGGGGGATCGCCACCGGGTGCCTCTGTCTGTCGGGGTTTGCTCATTTCTACTCATGATCAAGTGCATGGAAAGTGTCTAACACAGTCATTTAAAGTCCTGTTTTGGGGTTTTTATTTTTCCATTTGACAGCCTAATAAGCTACCGGGGAATTCCCAAGTAGGGCGCTGATGAAAGTCCTGGGGTGCTCTATTGGGTGCTATGTTAGGGAATGATGGCTGCACGTGGGGAACTGAGCACTACCCCTCATCGCCTGTTGTATGTTCACTTGGTCCGTACCCAGCACAAAAGCAGCTGTAAGCACAAGGTCCCAGACCATGGCCTGCCCTGGGCACAGGAACCCATAGTGCCAGCGGTGACCAGTAAGTCACCAGTAAGTGACCCCACCGTACTATTCACCTGCTGGTCCTGCAGTGGTCAGTCAACACACCTCGTCCTGCCCTCAGCACAGAGGGGAAATGAAACTACCAGAGATGCAGAAGGAAGAATGGGCAGGCAGAAGACAGGGCTGGCAGCATGAGAAGCAGGCCCCCGGCAAGGGCCAAGGGGGCCTGAGTGGGGAGGTGCCGATGGAGAGGAGGCTGACCAGGCAGCGGGCAGTGTCCCTGAGGCCAAGGGCAAAGGCGGTGGGGCAGGGAGCGGGGGGCAATGGCACTACATGCAAATGTGCCCAGGGTTCTACATTGGCTATTTCATAGTATAAAGTCCACAAGATTTTAACACATCTGGTTTATCCATTTGTAAAATGGGAAAATTACTAATAATTCAACAATTATTCCATAATGGTAACAATATACTTTATCTTAAAAGGACTTCAAAGCTTTTTACTTTTAATACAAAAGGCAAACTGACAAGAAAATGTTGACCTTTCAAGGTATTTTGGCTGAATTTAGTTTTTCATTTCTTGAAGTTCTTTGAAGGTGCTCGTTAAAAAGTGTACAAGACTATATTATTAACCATCATCAGTCCAGACTGGGCCCCTCAGTAAGGGTTTTGTTTGCACTAAGCCATGGCTGGACCAGAAAGATGACATCAACTTAATCTCCTGTACTCCTAATTACACCAAACCTAACTCTCTACGTGGGGCCCTCCATCAAGACCTAGGTAGAGCAAAGGCGGGCAGAGAGACACCGAACTGAGGCTAGGGCCCGCTCAACCCACGAACCCCCGCCTGTCTCTGCAGGCATCTGTCTCTGCACCCACGTCTACAACAGTTCTTTAGGCCGACAACGGATAACAGCCACTGTTCCCTGCTTAATTTATCTGAAAAACCCTTGGTCAGGAAAGGAAAGTACTCTTGAAATGTGTCGGCTCAATGAGATGTATAGCTTTTCATGCATAAAAAGCAAAACTTATTCTCATCCCTCCCAAGTTTTTTGCTGTCCTTTTTTGTTCACTTCGC
>PVJD01005223.1:0-119147 GCA_004026545.1 Mormoops blainvillei
TGTTCGTGCGTGTGCGTGCGGGGGGTTGTTCGTGCGCGCGCGCGCACGTGTGCCCGTGTTTGTCCGCGTGTGGGTGGAGAAACTCCCCCAAATTAACGCAAGAACACGGCAAAGCATCAGCGGAAGACGCCAAAGAGAAGAAACCTTTTTAACCTCCCGGCAGAAAGCCGGGCAGAAACAGGCTGCGGCGATCGGGCCGGCCTCTGCCGCGGTGGCGCCCCAGGAGGTAAGAGAATGGCGACCGGGGAGCGCGAGAAAACCGCCCGGCCTGGCTGTCCGGGAGCGAAGACGACGCCAAGATTTCGCTCAGAAAACAAATCCCAAAACAGGCCTGGGTAAACGCCCCGGGACGCGGTGTTTCGCCTTGCTGGTGACGGAGCAGAGAGCGAAGGCGTTTGAATCGGTCCCTTTGACAGACCCCCGAGGCTGCCGGGGCCTGCGGCTCCGGGCGGTGGCCCGCCGGAGGCCTGGCCGTGGAGCGGGGCAGGGGCAGGCACGTGCGGAAAAGCCCCCGCTCTCCCGGGGTCGTGAATCACTTCTTATTCTTAGAGTAAGAGTCCCATCTTTTTATACGTGACGACCAAGCGGCCCTCCCTGGCACACGCTTTGGCGACTGTCGGACCTAATTAGCCACAGCCCGGTTCCTGTGGGCTGGACTCTGGGTTCCCAGCCGACACCACCTGGAACCCCCTCCAGCTCTCTCGCCAGCGATCCGCCCGTGTTGTCTCCAGAGATTTGAAGCACATCCTGTCAAATTCAGGGTCCAGAGTGCATGGTGACGGCCCGCGAGCATGTCGTCGGCGTTTGCCTCCCAGTGGCAGAACCCGGTGGACCTCAGACTGGGAGAGGGTGGGGCCTTTGTCCTTAGTGGGGCCGTGAGCTGGCCTCCCGCCCACACGGCCACCGCGGTGGTGGCTCCCGCCTGGGCCGGGGCTCCAGTCCCGGTCAGTCTCAGCGTCCGACCCCTGGCCCAGCTAACTTGAGCGTGAAGGGCGAGGGCCCTCCCAGGCAGCCGCACATGAACGACCTTGAGCAGAGACGTGGGAGAAGGCTGGGCGCGCCCGCGTTGCGGGTCTTCAGCTGATGCTCCAAGAGCACATGCTTTCGAAACAGACCGGCCATATTGACAGAATCTTCAGAATTAAAGCCAGGTTTGTTCCATGGCAAAAGAAAAAAAAAAAAAGAGACAAAAATTCTTACCCTAAGAAACGGTGACATCAGTGAGAAGCAACACCAGGGAAAAGACAGATGAAAAACATAATTATATCTTCGTAAATTTAACATGAGGTGAAAAAATAATCTACTGGGGAACATAAAAATGTGGCAATGAATTAACTGTGTGTGTTTTTAATATTCGAGGAGATGCTTTCATGTCACTGTAGAGTCTTTGTTTTTCTGATAAATGTTATTAGTAAAAAGAGAAATGAAAAAAAGCCATTTTGACTTTAAACGCCTTCCTAATTCCCAAAAGATGACATCAAAGAGTGTCAGGCCACGCCATCTGCCCTGTCCCGTGTCCCGTGGGCAGAAGGACCTGACAGCTGTGGGGGTGGAGCCCAATGTCATGGAGGACACGCGTGACCCGCCCGGGGACGCGGGTGTGGCTGGAGCAGGGGCTTCCCGGTGACACTAGCGATCCGTTCCGGTTTTCCTCGCCAGAAATCCCAACTGCCCCTCTTGCAACAACACCAGCCAAGTAAGAGCACACATTCTCCAGGGCTTTGGAGAGAAAAGAAAAATAAAGTTCAGAGGCAAAATTTGGTACAAATTCTGAAACTGGATGATGACGGTGACCCGTCGCATTGGAATGTCACAGTCCGGCCTGGCTGCGTGCCCCTGGCTTGCGGGGCGGTGGCTCGTGCCAGGCCACAGAAGCCAGCTGAACTCTTGTCCCGTGGTTGAATAAGAGCTGCATACACCCTTTCTCCAAAAGTGGCCCAGGCTCGGAGAGAGTCACTGTCCACGGGGACCCTCATGTGCTGGGCACTGCTCTTTCTCAGGTGAGCAGGGCTGGGCTTTGAGTGCCTCTGCCGGCCGTCTGTCTTCGTCAGCGCTCCGGCGGTCTCCGTTCGCAGTTACCGATTACACCAATATCGTCCCCTGGCATCAATCGCTTGGAAAAATGAGAAAATAATGAACATGAAAAGAATGTCTTCCCTCCATTTGCCTCCCACGGATTCCCCGCATCTTTGTCAAGTCAAATTTAACCACCTTCTTCTAGAAACGTAAATATTTTCATGATCTCTGGGAATCCAATATATCTTAGGGACACAGAAAATGCTACAATAATAAAAAAGGATAAACTGGAGTTCGTAAAATTAAGCACTCCCATTCATCAAACGACAACGCGAAGAAAGTAAACAGGCCGGATGCACACTTGTATCCAGGATCAAGTCCCTACAAGTTGGAAAAGGGTGACCAACTCGATTTAAATGCTCGGTGGTGGGTGGCTCAGGAACTTTGTGGCGGGATGTCCCCGGGCTGCCGGGCGTGAGGAGGCGGCCCAGGCCGGCAGCCCTGGGGGGTGGGGGAGCAGAGCTCGCACCCACGGTGAGGTGAGGTTTGCGTGCCCAGCCCGACATCCGCGACCAGAGGGACGGAAAGTGCCAGCTTTGGGGAATACCGGTGTCTGCCAGGAGCCGGTGTTTTCTAGAAGAGAAAACCGATTCAGCTAATGTTGGACTTGAATGTTCAGACAGCTTCCTGAGGGCAGGACCAGGGGTGCAGGTGAGCTCACGGCGCTGGCAACTCTGCCCACAGGACCGGAGTTGACTGGTGCAAGGAGATGCCTGCAGCCCGTGGATGACACCCTGCATGAGGAGGTGCCGCCTGGCTCATGGCTGACATCTGCACAGAGGAGCTGTGCACAGGCCGTGGGCTGTCCTGCCACGGCACCGCCTGGCGTGACTCAGGCGACAGACTTGGGGTGACACGCCTGGCCCCCTGCTCCCCCCACGAGTTTCTGTGCCTGGGCCGCGGGCCGTCTGAGCCGTGTGGGCAAGTGCCGTGCCCTGGAATCCGGGAACCGGTATGAGGCCCAGGTGCCCCGGCTGCACTGGAATCCGCCCCGAATTGGCTGCTGCCGGCCCCCCACCGCACCCGGTTCCTCCTGGCCGCCCCCCACTGGATGTCAAGTTCCTGTCCTACAGATAAAAATAGCTGACAAAACCCGGCAGACGCGCCCGCCCAGCGGTCCAAAGGCAGGCAGGAAGCAGGGAGGCAGAGCAGGTCCCTGCAGGTCCCTCCGCTTCACCTTCAGGCCCGAACTTTGTCCAAGCCCACGGAGAGTCTGGAATTTGGAGAGAGGACCTTCCTACACAAATGCATTTTTACTCGAAAGGGACCGAGCGCTCAGGACCTCAGCTTCGCTGTGACTGGTTTTTTTTTTAAATCCCAGTGACCAGGTTTGCTCAGCCTGGGCCCTGAGCAAACCCACTGCGGCTGACCGTGCAGCCACTCAAGCAGGGCGCTGGGGTCCCCGCACCCCCACACAGGGCTCGGGGACACGCCCAAGAGGCAGGCGGGCAGGTCTCCAGATGCGCTGTCATCACCTGGGCCATCAGGTGCTGTGTGTGTGTTTTTTCCCCCCAGAAGGTAATATTTGTTTACCGACACTTATTTTCATCAAATAGACGAAATAAGTCAGAGCTATTGACGGTCACTCGTATATTCAGGCAGCGTTTCAGCACCGTCGAGCACCTACGCTCTCCAGGCACCGTGCCGGGTGCTGGGGGCACAGCGCTGGGTGCGCGTGGGCATTTCTTTCCCTTTCCTGGGGCTTACGGTGTGAACAAACAAGGCGGGGCTGATGTGGAATTTTATGACTGAAAACGCCCATCATTCAGCCCCAGGGAAGTTCTAGGTGGGTTTTATACGTATTGGCACAGAAGCGGCTCGTATGAGAAGCGTTGGCTGAGCATTGCAGACACCAAACCATTTTGCGAGACCTGAGTGCGTCCACAACGGGAAACCCAGAGCTGCCCCCGCTGTGAAGCGGGTGCCTGTCTTCCACGGACATAACTCGCGAGCCAGGGTCCTGGCGTGACCAGACGGCCAGTGCTGATGCAGGGGCCCGGCCACCTCAGGACCTGGCGGGAGCCGTGTGCTTCCTTCTAAACGAGACGCGAGGACGCAGGGCCCACGCGATTGTTCCTCTGCCAGAAGCAGTGAAACAGGCACGTGACAGTGTCGTCAGGACTATGTAGCAGGTTGTTCAATGAAAGTGCGGAAAGCAGGTCCCCTGTCAGGTGTCCACAACATTTTCCAAATAGGAAGAAGCTCCACTGACCCCTCAGGAACGCCCAGCAGAGCAGGGCCTCTGGGGGACTCCGGTGTCCGGTCAGGGACACGGCCTCTGCTCCTCCTGCGGGTCCTGTCTGGGCTTCATGTGCCCGGCAGGCCACCGCACAGATGGGCCCTGACCCGCCTTCGGGGCAGCGGCGACCACTTGGAGGACATGAGGCCCGAGCCAAGACCTGAGGGGTGGATGGGGCTAAGGGCTGGGGGTCCTGCTGACCGGGTCTGGAGCAGCAGAACACTGGCTGTTCCGAGCGGCAGGGTGTTTTGCTTATTACACCAAAACTGGGTGAAGGAATCAGACCGCACGAGGACGCCTGGCCTCATCGCCAGTCACATGGGAACGGTCAGCCCGCGGCCCTAGGGGCAACTGTGACCCAGACCCTGGTAGCAGACTCAGCCCCTGGCCCAGTGTCCCTGCAAGGGCGGCCCTGGCCCGGCCACTGTCAGCCCTCGAAACAGGATTTTCAACCCTGGCTATGGTGTGTGACAGGAAGACAGCTGCTGTCCTGCGTGTCCGGCTGCATCTCCACCCACCTGACCTCCCCTAAGCCTCCTCCTGGCCCCACGCCTGGAGGCTCAGCCACCTGCACGGGACTCCCTTTCCATCCTCCCCTCGGCTGTGGGGGCCGCGGCATTCGGGCAGCGATTCTGGCCGGCTGTCCCTCTCCTGGCAGGACTCAGCCACACCGCCATGAGGGCAGCCCCCCAGGCGACCGTTGCCCTTGAGGAAGCATCGATGGTCAGATGCACCACGCGGGAGGGCGCGGTCGCCTTGCTGCCCTCAGCGCTGCGGTCCTGCGGTGAGACAGACGTGACGAGCCCCTCTGCCCCCGCCACCTGCACCACCAGGTCACCACGCCACCTGCCCAGCCTGCACAGGGGCGACCACGCCTCACAGACACGACTGCGCTGGCAAAATACATCTCGACTGTTCTATTTCACATGGAGTCTGAATCAGGGTCCTAGAGGTCAGACCCCACTCCTAAATGTGAAGGAGCATCTGTGGGCTCGATGGAAGAAGGCTTGATTGTTTGCTTTACTAAGTAATTTATCATGGAATTATTTTAATGAGTAAAACCCTTAAGTGCTCTTAAAATACTAATTAGTGTTTTCAGTTTAAAACCGCATCTGGCTAACATTCATTTCCTTATAGGCTTGCCTCCAATTTTCTGTTAAAACATCCAGGGAAACAGAAAACAAAAACTCAAAAATATGCTATAAACAAAACAGCCATTGCAATTTTATAAGGTCCGGGGCCAATTTCCCACAATAATGGAGCAGAGGAGTTTGGATTCAAGTTTTTAAAAACCCATAAGTTTCCCTGTTCTCCAACCTCTGAAACAAAGGGCGGCACCGCCTGAAAGGGCGGGCGGGGCCTGGTCCCCAGTGTCCCCCCTCCCTGGACACCTGGGTACGTGTTCCACGATGCCACCCCCGCCAGAAGCCCCTCTGTCCGCGCATCAGAAGGCCAGCCCCAAGGGCACGGTGTGTGTGGGCACAGCTGACCGCATCTGCGTGTGCTTTTGGCAGGGGGTGGGGCGGGCAGGAGACAGACGAACCCCAAGGCCCACAGGCCGCTGTACTCACGCATTTTAAAGCCATAATTATCCATGGCTTCTGATGCTTGAAGCCCTTTTTTTTTTTTTTGCTTTTGCTTTAAGTTCGAAAGTTGGACCTAGTCGATGGTAAAGACCCTGCCTCGGTCTGCCAGAAACATGCTAAACAGCCTCCATCCCCGGGTCTGGAAAGGGTTTCCAGCCGTTGGTGCGAGAGGGGGATTCTTTTGGTGCCAATTTGAAAAGAACGTCCATTCCCGTGTTGCAGAGCCCTGAGTTTGCCAGAACTTCTCTCATCTGTATTAGAAATGATCTTACGTGGCGCATTCGATTATCGTGCCGTGAACTACACTTCGTAAAGCTTTAACGAGGGGGCCTCTTTCCTCGACCTTCATAAACTGTTTTTTTTAGGTGTTACTCTTCGAGACGGAACATTAGCCTTTTTAGCTAATTTTAGATTCATATTTTAATATATTCCTGCCAGAGGGATAAGCTGTTTAAATGACAGCGAAGTAATCGCTCCCAGCAGTCCCCTGATGTCGGCTGCTATGATTGGCTCGTCTCACCCGAGAGGCCCATGACGGAGGCTGGGGTGCGTGTGTGTGACGGACTGGATCCCGGAGTGTGTCACCAGTACCTGCTCTCGGACCTTCCCCCAGACGCACCCAGGTGGCCAGCGGGTCCCATTCAGATGCCCTCGCCGTCGTGGTGTCCGTCCCCGTGAGCTTTTCGGAAGGCCTTGTGGGTGGAATCAGTCTCCCTCCGCGCGGATTGGAGAAGGCTCTTCTCTCCACCAGGAACCTGAAATCCCTACAGGGGGGCGGACGCCCGCCGACGGGCCTCCGAGACAAGAGGCGCTGCAGACTGAGTCCAAAACAGAAACAGAACCAGAGTAAGAACTTCGTGCTCCTCTCTCAGCAGCCGATGCAACAGTTAGTCAGGAGGTCGGCAAGGAAACGGTTCCGCGAAGGCGAAGCGTGACCAGCTGCCCAGCGTCATGCCGGGGGGACGTGACGTGGCCGCGGGTCGCGTGCGGGGTGCCACTCGGTTCCAGGCCCGGCGGTCGGGCAGCCGCCGCGCCAGGTCCGCACCCTGTCGGGCATGACGAGGTCGTTTCTGACCAAGTAGGTGACTGATGGGAGCCGCTGACGAGCGAGACCGTTCCCTGACTGTGGTTCCCAGGCCGGCATGAGCGTGGAGAGGGAGGCAGTGGTCAGAGGCTTCCGGAAGGACACGTCCTCGCCCTGGAGGCTCCCACAGTTGCTAAGTGTTCACTGTTTGCGGACGTGGGACATGGGCCAGCACTGCCGAGCTGTGTTCCCGATCTGCTGAGGGTTCAAGGGCCAGCCCTTTGCTTCCACTGCTCAGTGTTTTCAAACCTGAGGGCAACGCGGTCTGGCCTGGCCACCCCCAAACTACCCGGGCCTGTGGGACACCACGACCCCCTGCCCCCCGGGCCTGCCTCGTGACACTGCCGGACCCACTGCGGACGGACCTCCTTGCCGTCCTTCGGCACCATGAAGATCAATCAGGAGAGCAAATGGCACCCCTGAGAGTCACTGATTTACTTTAAACACTCGTTAACTCTGGATTGTGAAAGTCCTGCCCGCCTCACAGTGATCGAGCCGCAGAGCCCCAAGGACACGGAAAGCACGGCTCCCCGCCCAGCCTCCCGACCACCTTCTGGGGGCAGCGACGGGGGTTGTCTGAGCCTGTGTCAGACAGACCTCAGGGCCCGGGCCCTGGGTGAGCTGGGGGTCCCCCCAAGGCCGCTAACCGCAGCCAACTGAGCGGAGGCCGGGGCCAGGCTGGGAGCACACTACCAGCCCATGGTGGGGACCTCCCTGTCACAGCGACACCGGGCTGGTGAGCCCTGGGGTGGGGGAGAGGTCGGGGCTCGGGCGCAGGCTGTGTCTCAAGAGCTCTCGCTCCATTGCCTGAGGTGACCATGCCGTGCTGACATGAATCTGCGACTGTGACGGTGAGGGAATTCAAGGACGGGACGGTGTGGCGTGCACCTCCGTCGCCTCCTGGGACCGGCGGAGCAGTCGGTAAAGCCGGTCAGAGTTCACTGCTTTAAGCCAGTATATATTCCCTACTGTGAGGGTCAGCGGAAAATGAAACGACCCTCCCAGTGGCCCCACAGTGGCCACGTTCCCTCAATTCAGGAAGAAATTCCACCCACACAACAACAAAATCAAAACGAAAAGCAGCTCAGACTTCACCCACAGGTGTTTTCCTAAGTGGGCCAACTTGGACACATGGGCGCTGGCTGGCTCACACAGGGCTTGGCCTGTGCAGCCGTCGGGCTGCGGGCCCGGCGCGCCAGCCCGTCCATCGACACTGCCGCCTGCTTCCCCCCGCCCGGGCCCCAGGCGGACAGGCTGGTTCCTGGTGAAGACCTGGCGCCTAGATTCCCACACAGGTGTGACGCTATCTTAAAAATGTCTGCACAGCGAACAGTGAATGTCCTCTCACTTGTAGAGGAATGAAGGGCGACAGAGAAAGGATAAAGGGGTCGCCGGCACGAGGACATTTTACAGTGTGCTTGAACATTTTTTAATTTGTCGGGTCCCTTATGCCGGTTGTTTTCGATGGGTGTTAACTCTTTGGATGTGTTTCCTAGACGACGTTTTTCTTGTGATGCTCAGAAAACGTCCCCACCCACCCGAGGAAACGGAGCGAGACCGAGCAGGGGCACACATGGGCGGCTGAGGCCTTGGTTAGGTCGCCTTCACCGAAGGGCGGATGTGAGCGATTTCCACATGGCCATGGGAGACCCTCGCCCAGGACCCTGCGTGCGCACGCTGCCAATGGTGGCCTCGCGCACGAGGTCAGAGGCTTTCTCCTCCCACTTCCGAGGAGGGAGCAGCGGGAGGCGACGGTCCCAGGGCATCTCGTCCTGCCGCTGCGACGTGGTGGGTCTCGTGGGCCGTGTCCTCGGCTGGGGACCTTTGAAGCCTTTGCGACCACACCACTGTGTGAATTCAGCTTCCTGAGTGTCAAAGGTTTCAGTTTTTAGAGAGCCAGGTGTTACCTCAAAATACCTTCAGAAACATCTGTGATTGATTCCGGGGCATAGGACTCAGAGGCGAGCCCCGGCCAGTGTGACTCAGTGGGTTGGGCATCGTCCCGCAAAGCAAAGGTCGATGGTTCGATTCCCAGTCGGGCAGCTGTCCAGGCTGCAGCCGGCTCCCTGGCCAGGGCCTCCAGAGGCAACCGGCGAGGACGTATGTTTCTCCTGCACGTCAATGTCTCCGTCTCTTTCTCCCTCCCTTCCCACTCTCTAAAAATAAATAAAATCTTAAAAAAAGACGCAGCATGCTTTTTCCAGCTGTGGTTTTACTCTTTGTCTTGCAAACAGCTTCTGGGTTAAATCGCCTTTAATCTCTGCCTTCCTTGTATTATATCCCAAATCTCTGCATAATTGATTCTCAATTAATCCCAGGATAGAATCCAAGCCTTTTGCTTGTTTCCACTTTGTAGCAGACGATTCGCTGCGGACTCGCCAATGACAACAATTAGGGAGACTTTCCGCGCCTGACATCCTTCCTCTCTTGTTCCAAGGAGGGTTGGACTTCGTGACTATAAAAGCCATCATCTGCAGACATTATAATTTTAAAGTGAATTTTATAAGCACGTGTGTACATTTTATATGTACTTTAACATATGATATGCATATATATGTGTGTGTGGGTGTTTTCTGGTGGCTTCTCTGGTGTCTGACATCACAGGGTCTGGAACCCGATAGCGAGGTTCAAGTCCCAGCCTCACTCCCGCCTGCTGTGTGACCTTGGGTTGACTTTGGGCTGCTCAGTCACTTCCCTTCCTCACTGTCTTCGTCTGTAGAATCCAGCTTAGTACCAGGAGTTGCCCATTTTATTGTCGGGAGACTGACCTGAATTCTAACCCAGTCCGTGAAGCTTTGGGAGGGGGGCTCCAACGCGGGTTCACTTACACAGCCCGTCGCCCTTCATTCCCTCCGCAGCATCATGAGATGGGTTCGCCTCCCCTTTTATGGAGAACCGGGACTCTGGGCCCTGAGAAGTGAAGGGACTTTCCCCAAACTACCAAATGACCTCGTTCTCTCTGCCCTGAACTCTCCGGTTTATTTAAATGGAGGCCTTTTATGAAGAAGGACGACGTTCTTTTTGTCAGCCATCCTCACCGCTGTTGTCATCACCACTGTCGTCATCAAATGAGCCACGTCGGTTGCTTTGCTGTCTGTCTGTATTGGGCTGCTGGAGTCTCCAACACAGACTCCCTCCTCACCCTTCTGTCTACGAAGCACGAAATAGGGGCACCTTCGTGGGGACAATGGCAGGTGCGGTGTTTTCTTACCTTTCAACCTCATCCTTCTTGTGGCTGGAGCCTGATTCTCCAGATGGGCAATATTTTCTATAATCCATTTCGCTGGCTCCCAGGTGCACCTTCCCGGGACCCCGGGCCGACGCCTCGCCCCGACCTGGCGCCCCAGCGCCATTACCAGCGAAGGAGGGAAACCTGGCAGCCGGTCGGGCTGGAGCCGCAACCGGTGGGGATTACATGGGCCAACAACTAGAAACAGAAAACGAGCTGTTTCAAATGTTCTTTGATCCTAAAATTTTGAATTTATTCCATGTGACAATCATGGCGCTGTTCTCAGGTACTGGAAGACGACACGCAATGAGTCCATTGTGCCGTCCTCCAGTGACCAAGGGACGAGCCACCAGCCGGCCACGGCCGTCAAAACCGCTCTGTCTGCCTGGGAGAGCTTTGGGTGGGGAAGCTACTGTGGCGTCTTCTGTAGGTTACAGTCCCAGCAAATACCCGCCTTTCTCAGTGGAAATGTTACCTGTGCACACGGAGAGGAAATTATTCTGGATCAGGTCTGTACAATTTCCTCATAAAATGGGGACCGCCTGCCACGTCTGGAGGCTTCCATAGCTTGGTCTTCATGGCTACACAGTTTGAAAGTGCGTGTGTCTGTGTGTCTGTGTGCCTGTGTGTCTGTGCGTGTCTGTGTGCCCGTATCCTATCCTACGTTGCCCTGAGCTCTGGGTGTGCAGGCCGCCCTCACGGTCCCGCGCACGGCAGAGGGGCCGCGCGGGGCGCCCAGGGCCCTGTGGTCGGGGTGGAACCGGACACAGCCTCCCACCCTGGCTCCAGCCATCTCTCCTCCCTGCTGCCCCACCTCCGCCCTCCAACGTCTAATGTCGCTTTTTGACCTTCTCAGCTCAAGCCCTTAATATGATGCGCCTGTTTCTTTTGTTGAGCTGAAATTCACAAACTATAAAATTAAGCATTTTCAAGTAAACAAAACAGCGGCTTTTCGCGGCTCCGCAGCATCACCGCTGTGCGGTTCCGCTTTCGTCGCCCTGGAAGGCAGCCGGCCCTGTGCGCGGTGGGCCGCTTCCCGCCCCGGCCAGACAGCCTCCCGCCTGCCCCTGTCTCCATGCATTGGCCTCTTCCGGCCATTTCGGAAATGGAAATATGTGGCCTCTCGTTTCTGACGTCTTTCATTGATCAGAAATGTTTTCGAAATTCATTCTCGCTGTGGCGTGTCGTGGCACTTCGGCCTTTTTATGGCCAAACAAGCCCCACCGTGCGGACGGACCACGTGGGGCATGCTTGTCATGGACTGTGCTGCGGGAACGAGCTCGAGCAGTTTTGAGGATTTACAAGTGGAAATTTCATCCTTGGAACCAACGTTCAGGCAGCAGCCAGGGTGACAGACGAGAGGGAATTAGTTGAATCATAGCTGGGGCTTTGATGCGTGTGATTAAGCATAAACGGTTGTTTGTGATTCTCCCAGGGCTCTTGAGCCGCCCCGGCTTTCTAAACGCCGTGATCACCGTGGGGGATGATGTTGTGTTTGGACATTTTACAAGAATTAAACATGTAAACGCTGCTCTACGAACATTTCATCTCACGCCAGAGACGCCGTCCTGGGTCCTCACTGCACGGGGTCACGGTACAACCCGCTGGGGAACCAGGGCATTAAAAATGTCCTGCTCATATGGTCATAGCCTGAGGTCGAAAGGGCAGAGGGTCAGAGCCAGCGGATATGTCAACTGCCCCCCTCGGCTGCCACGGCGGGTTTTGCAGATAACGGGAAGAATAAACCCACGGAAAAGCCATAGCGGCGAGCCCTGCACTCTCTGTAGGAGACGATTTTCCGTACTCTCTGTTCCTGAGCAGAGACAATATACATTTTGTAAAATCCTGTCCCACAACGCCCGTATCATAGGCTCAGACGTTTCTCTGTGGTCTACCGCTCTGTGTAGAAACTTGAATTTAATTATTTCCTTTTGTCTTGTGGGTTCAGACTTATGGGCTACTGATTCCATTTGTTAAGGATACTTTGGATGAATTATAATTTACTTGTGATTGTTATTTGAATTATAATTGTGATTATGATTTATTCATGTAATCACATTGCCTACTCCACACACAGGCAAGTTTGACCTAATGGCCCAGGGTTGGCCGGGTCCCCTCCGGGGCGGGGAAGAGAGACAGGGTTGCATGCTGCTCGTTGGGAGGCTGGTGGGTGTTTCCCAGTCCCGCAGAGCGCCGCGCCCAGCCAGACCCTCGCCCTGTGGCGTCAGAGAAGAGGAGCGTGTTAACAGCACGAGAAGTCTCCATGCTGCAACAGTTTACAGAGGACCGAGCCGCCGCCCTAAAAGTAGACCCGCATTGGCTGAGGGGGTTACTGGAAGACGTCCACTCTCGGCGGTTTCGAGTTCCATGTCTTCCAGCATAAAGGTCCTTGTGAGACGGTGGATCGCACCCACTTCAGAAACCCACGTCCACTCACGGTTCTCAGGGAACGAACGCCACCAGGAGGTCGTGTTCCCATGCACGACCCGACCGTGTCCCTCGGTCCTCGGGGACTGCAGCTTGGCAGGGGAGGTGCGTCTGCACCAGGTGCAGCGGGGCTGTGATCCTGGTCAGGGCTGACTCCTCTGTGGTGCCTGACAGTTGTCCTCAAGACCCTCCACACCTGACCTCCCACCCCAGAGAAGCTCAGTGGGCAAATAAAAATCCTCTTCGGCGTTCGGGGTCCGGTGGGGACCGTCGCACGTCACATGCACTGGTGTCCACAGGCCTCGGCACCCACACCCACCCACGGACCATGGTCCCCACAACCCACCCATAGACCACACCCACGGGCCACTTCTCCATCCCCTAACTGTTGTCAGCTCTCTCCCTGCAGACATCTGACCATTCTTGCCCACGGGCCCTCATCCCATCCCACACTGTACATGGTGGCCAGGTGTGTGGCCTGAAACGCCACCCCTCCACTCCCCGGGGCAGTAGCCGCACTCAGTGACCAGACCTGGCTCCCTCATCTCTCAGGACCCACGGGGGCCGCAGGTGTGAGGAGAACAGAGGGGGCCAGGGTGGGGCTCAGCCCCCTGTGTGTGCCTCTGAGTCGTCTGGGCTGCTGGCACCCAGAGACGTGAGCGTGTCCGTCTGTCTGGCCTCCTCACCATTGGTGACTGACATCCCCTGAGGCACACTTCACCTCCGAGAGAGGCCTCTCTCCAAGCCCTGCATGTCGAATTGCAGGTCCGTCCCTACTTCAGGTGGATAGGCGAGCCCAGCATTTTAGGGCCAGCACCGTGACTTTCCTCCTTGGGAAGCTGTAAAACCCCACGTGCTCCCCCTGCAGACACCTCGGAGATGTAGGGCCTTGAGGGTCATAGGGTGCAGGTGACAGGGCAGATGACGGCGCAGCTGGGACCCATGGCCACCGCCCTGGTCTTCCGCTGGAGGAGCGGTTGCAGCAGCTGGGACTACCCATGCCCCTGCCGCCGGCCACCCCGCAGCTCAGACCCCAACCACGGGCCTCCCTTTTACAACGTGATGGTGGCCGTTCGGAATGTTAGCAATACGTTTTCTGGAAATCACTCTAAACATCGGTTTCATGGAGGAAATGCTCGTGTGCATCGTGAAGTGTCAGGGGTCTGTCTTTGAGCTGCTTCCCCCACTGCCCCCACCGGCGCCCCCAGGCTTCCGGGCTTCAGACGCGAGATGAAAGAGTCAGGATGCAACCGTCCCCCCAGGTGGCTTTGGCCGAGGACATTGTGGTATTTAGGTCACTGCTGACCTGCTATATTGAAACTGGGGGGAAATGTTGTATTCTCGGAACTCCTGGGTAGTAATAAACCCCCGGAAGTGAGACCAATAAAAGACGATGGCGTGAACCAGACCACGGCGGCCTCAGACTCAGACGGCTCTTGTCTGCCGCCAGCACGAGAAAGCTGCTTGCGATAAACAGGCAGCGTTTTCTCGGGGTGATCGAAGAGCAAAGACACCCCCTCGACCACCTGTACATGGCTGTCCCCAAGGAAGCGCCCGGAAACCTGTTCGCCTCCCGGGAAGGCTGGGAGGAGCTTTATCCAGATGAGAGTCTGGGCTTCCGACAGCGGCCCGACCAGATCCTTGTATTCGAGGGTGACCGTCCCAGGACTTGCCCCAGGGCAGGGGCAGGAGGCAGAGCGGATGACAACGCAATTATCCCGGGCAGCTGTCCTCCCGACGCCAGCTCACTGAATAGAGTGTCACCTGGATGGCAGCGAGCAGCTTCGGATTTTTATTTTTTCCCTTGAAGGGTTTTGGATGTTTGGACGGAGTTAACCAGTTGCTCTGGTGTTGAAAAGAACTACTCTTCTTAGAGTGGCCAGTTTTTTTGTGTTGGCTTTCATTCTGAGCCTCTCCAGTCTCCGAAAAGTCCGTTGTGTCTTTAATCCCTCTTTTCTGTTTGACTCAGAAGTGCCCCGGGCCCGGCCCCTCCGCACCACTTGGCACGGCCGTGCAGCGCCGGGTGGAACTTGGAGAGGCGGAAAATACCGGGAATGCAGGCGGGCCGTTAACCGAAGCCAACCGGCCCGAAAGAATTGCCACAAGGATTCAATTTCAAGCTTAGACCAAGGCACTGAATACTTTCTCCCCGAGCCACCCTTGGGTAAAACTGAAATGGAATAAAATGCAACGGGCGGATGGAAAAGGCCTGGTGCTTTCGTGCCTTGTAAAACTTCCAGCCCAAACCCGGCCCGCAGGTGGCGGCGGCACCTCTCTGAGCGAGCTGAGGCCCGAACGCAGGCCCCAAGGGTTGGCTGTCCAGGGGGTGCCGCCCAGACACAGGGAGGGAGCTGCTGAGCGGGCGGGGGAGTGCATGTGCTGCGTGTGTGTTGTATACACATGTGTATGTTTGCACGCTCATGTGCCTGTGTATATTGTGTGAACATGTGCACGTTTGTATGTGTGCGTATATGCCTGTATGTGTGTGCAGTGCACACATGTGTTCGTGTTTGTATGCCTGTGTGTGGGTGCATACATGTATGTGTGTGAGTGTGTGTGAGCTCTGAGCATGGAAAGAGAACCATTCCTTTTTAACCCAGCATCTGAGGGAATCACAGGCTGGTGAATTAAATGAAACTCCATAAATGTTGGCAAATGACGCAAGGACAATACCGCCAGAGACGCAGGGACCATCGGGGCTTGTCCTCCGGAACTTAGGGACTCACCCAGGGTGGCCGCCCCGTACAGCACCTCCCGACCCGTGGCCCTGAGCTCCAGTGGGCGTCGAGATGCCCTAGCTGTAACTCCGTTTTCTTCCTGAGAAACATTTACAGAAGTACACTCTGGCCCACTGACTCTTTCTTGACCTATGTCTACAATGTTGTTTAAAATAAGCCATAGGAGTTTTTAGTTAAAATACATGAGGACGGACCCCAAAAAGCCCAGAAATATCTTCTGTAGGGCGGCCCCTTGTAGAACGGCCTCACCTGCTAGCTGAGAGGTCTGGGAGCCTGCCTGTAGCCGCGCACCAGCTGGCGTCGTTGTGAGAGGCTGCCCTCAGCTGCAGTGAATTTTGTTTAAAGACTCTTTCAACGCGTTTACCCGTCTCCTGACGGCTGGCTGACGAGCGTACCTGCCCACGCCACGCGGAGTGCTCGGCGCCCCACCTCCCTGTTCACCCGCTCTCACCCCAAGCGAGTTTGTTTTGTTTCCCTGATGAAAAAAGTCCTCAAAGGGAAACATTTTACTGACGTGGAAGAGGTGAAACAACAAACGGCAGCAGCACTAAAAGACCACTGAGCCGGCGAGTTCGGACACTGTGTTGAGCCGGGGGAAGAGCCTTGGTCGGTGGATCGCATCAGGTGCAGGGTGCTTGGAAGGTGACTGAAGCTTAAACGCATAAGGATAAATACACTATTTTTTATAAACAGATTTGGGTTTTTTAGGTACGCCCTTGTATGTTGTGCGTGTGTCCGTGTCCATACATACGTGTGTGTGAGGGTTTTCGACTCCATGTTTTGTTTTCGTTTTTCCAAATCTACCCGTTAATATTTGATGGTCTCCAGCTTCTTCCTTATATTTTTAATTTATCATTGTATTCTTTTGCACGCACTTCTATATTCTTCACCCGATAACCCCAGCATCTGAAACCCCCGGGGTCGAATCTGCTGTATTTTTCTGCAGACTCCAGCTTGTGGCAGCTTTTCCCTTCGGTTTTGTAATTCTAGGCTCCAAGTTCACAATAAGCCGGTCTGCGTGGAGACCCCCAGGGTCCCTGCGTGGGTGTGGTCCTTCAGAGAGAGCCGTGCCCTCTGGGGCTGCGCCTCCACTGTCCAGGCCAGTCACCACGGCCAAACATGGCCACTGAAGTCAAAATTAAATTAAATTAAAGTGAAACCAGCCCCTCTTTTGCCCAGGCACGTCTGCGGTGCTCAGGGGGCAGCGGGGTAGTGGCGGCGTGTCCTGTCTTGCAGAATGTCGAGCTGAAAGTGGAAGATGGGGCCGCGGGGTTTATGGGACTGTAAGCCCTGGACCAGCCCTGTAATGACGCGTTCCTCACTGAATAGTGTGTTTTCGCCATGGAAGTGGGATGGCTCAGCCTTCCAGTAACTCATGTCTATACAAGGGTCTGTGTCCTGGCCCCTACTGTCCTCAGCCACTGACACGTCCGCATCCAGCTGAGTGGTCAGCGAAAACCGAGGGGGCAGATGTCCGGTGAGGGAAGCTTTGCCTCTGGTGAAGCCGAGGGCTCTGCTCCACAGGCCCTGGGGATTTCCCATGTGATGTCTTTGAGCTTAACTGAGCATTTAAAAGATTTTCGTGGTAATTCATCTAGGTTTTTGAAGTATTTTGCAGGACAATTTGTTTAAGAAAAACAAGTTCCCTACTACCTTCAGCTGAGCACAGGTCCAGTGTGAACTGCTTCATTGTCAGAGCTTCCTGACCTTGGGGGAGGAGGCACATCCCCCATTGCTCTGGTCCCCCAGCGCCTGCGCACGGTGCCGTCCCCCTCGACTTCCCTCCTGCGGCCCCTCTGGTCCATGGGCATCCCACCAGCAGCAACCATGTCCTCCTCACTCCCTAGCACGTGCTGAGCCTGGAGTGGCACAGATCCGCGTTCCGAATTTCAGTGCTTGAAGCATCATCTGTGCGAACCCTCCCTCTGGGCACTCACTCTGTCACTTTAGGATAAAAGGGTATCTACTCAAAGCCCAGAACATGCCACGGACTCAGGGGCTCTAGTGCCGCTGCCATTCACGTCCCAGGTGACGGAGCCCTTTGCCCTGCGATCCCAGTCGGGGAATTCACCCCTGGGCCATAAAGAGCACACGTCACCAGGGGATCGAACCTACCTGGGAAGCGCTTGGTTTGGAGACAGTGCGGCATTGCTCGGGGAGCAGGGGGCTGTGGGGCTGTCCGCTACCCCCGTCTCAGCTGTGGCTTTCACCGACCCCGAGGGACCCACGACATTCTGTGTTTGCCTCGCGGTCTACCGGATGGGCGAACCTCACACAGAAGCCACAAGAATGTTTTTAGCTCTACTTTTGATATTTTCTTTTTTGATAAAAAACCTGTGAACCATCTGAAGATGTTTATAGCAACACCGGGCAAACACAGAAGGTCCCCGGGGGGCGCTTTGATGAGGCTCCGTCCCCCGAACTTCGGGGCTGCTCCCGCTTGGGGGACCCCCAATGGGAGTGAGTTTGTACAGGGTGTCTGGGCTGATGTTTTTCAAACATCCTCTCAGGTCCCCCAGAAACAGGCCATTTGGGGGCAAAACCCTTGGGGGCTGAGACAGCAGACACACATGGGGCGTGTCCTGGAGTCACCACCTGGGCACCCGTCTCATACAGGACAGAAACACACTCACCTCGAACAGGATTTTCTTTCTTGGAGACTGTCCGCGTGTGACACATTCTTTAAATGATGAAAAATGGAACGCCTTTGCTGTTTACTTTGAGTTAAAGGTAGGAAAATGGTTAAAATAGCAAATCAGTTATGACAGCAGCCAATGGTCAACGCAGGTCTCGGAAGGAAGAACGATGGCCTTTAGCCCTAAGCCCACGACGTGAGAGGCACAGGCCCACGCCGATCGCCATGTGGTCCCCTGGCCCCCGGCCCCCAGTGTGAAGGTGAGCACCAGTGGGCCCGCCCCAGGCTTGCTCACTGACACGCGGCCTTCTGGGGCATGACCTTCAGAAAGTCGCCTCGAGAGTCGGTCTGTTATTTTTAAGTTAGAGACAACAATTCCCATGACAAGACCATTCTGAGGTGTGACTGGGATGAAGAGTATGAAACACTTGGCACGGAGTGGACATGATACAATATCGTGCATCACTGAATAACCCGGTGCTCCCCCTGCCCCGCACAGCGAGTCTTCCACCGACGTGAGCCTGATACGCTGCATTTTGGGTTACGTTTCTGTATTGCACAGCTTTTCTGCGTTAAAATCAAGGGTCCACATGGAAGCACATAATATACCACTTTTTCTTAAAAAAAAACACAAAAACATATGTATTTCTTTCTAATGAACTGGAGAACTCTTAAAGCGTCGTCCCGCACAAGGAGGTGGCATTAGGGTGACGGACATGTCACGATGTCCTTTATCTTCGGCCACGGGCTAGACTTGTGGAGCATAACTTATTTTGTACATTGGACTTTGGAGCCGTACAAATTACTTACATAAACATAAAAGTAAATGTTGAAGTTTAATGTCTAAAAATACTAAGATATAAAGAAACAACTAAACCTTAATGTCTATTCGGAGCTCATGAAAGAGCTACACAGAGAAATAATTAAAATGACTCAAACACAGTCTATGGTACATGCTTTGTAAAGTACAAGTTAAGGTTAAGAAAGCTTTAACAAGCTGATACTTTTCGTTGTAATCATATTGTTGGACAGGCATGTTGACATCGCTATTCTAAGACTTTCGGGTGTGGTATTGTGGGATAAGGGAGCTTAGTGATGATATTTTATTCTGTCATTTTCAATATTATTTAGAACCAAGTTTCTTGGCATGGGGTTAAGAAAGCACAGATGTGAGATACAAGAGGTTTAGTTCAAACCCAGAATTATAAGTGTAACTGGCTACATCAGAATGAACTCATACTGTATTTTATATTAAAAAAAGAGCCCTGTCATTTTTTCCCACTTCAATGGCCTAAAAATAGTGGTCAGTGGTCATGAACTCCCAGACTGAGGTCCCGGTTTATTACTTGTCACTGGAACTGTCAGGCCCCTCGGAGAAACGACTGTGTCTGGACGTGGAGTCGCAATGGGTAAGATGAGCCTGGACCACGCAGGCCTCGTCCGCAGCCAAGGTGCCCGCGCGGCCCGCAAGGCCCGAGTCCTAAGGCCGCAGGGTCCGGACTGACCCCATGTGGGAAACAGGGACCCGTGAGGGCGGCGAACTCAACCAGCTGTGCCATGGGAAACTCTTAGTTACATTTGCTCATAATAATTGTTTAAAAAACACAGTTAATTGTTCCCAGCGGTAAAAAAAAAAACAAAACCCAACCCCAAAACAAAACCATAAATAACATAGCAGTTATCATTCCTTTCTTGTCCTGTTTGAGGTCAGACAACACATGTCTATGTCATGCCTGGGGCAAAATAAAATTACAAGGGAAACTGTACCGTTTTTAATTGAATGATACAAAAACGTCATAGAACAGACACAGACTATAGAGTAAACTAGCAGAGGCACAAGGTGATTCCTTGGAATAACCAACTACGTTGACAAACACCTCGCTAGACTGAGAATTTAAATATTGGGGATGTCATGAATGAAAAAGAGGTTGTCACTGAAGACTTCATGGACTTTGAAAAACAATAAACTTGTATTTTAAATAACTTCATCCCAAAAAAATTTGAAAACAGATTATCCCGATAAATTTCTTGAAAAATATATGCCAAAATTACACAAAATAAGCAAACATTCTAAATAATTCTAGATCCTTTAAATAAATTGAATGTGTTATTTAAAATCGTCCTAGCAAGAAAACTCTAGGTCAAGGTTATTTTGCCAACAATTCTATTGCACATTTGAGAAAGAAAGAGCATCAATCACATTCTGATTTTTTAAAGGAAATAGAGAATATTGTTTCATTTCATTTCACAATGTTGCCAGGCCCCCCTGCCCCAACCAAAGCGGCACAAAGACATTCTATAAATATGCCATTAGTTGAATGTTTTTCTCCCATTAGATCATATGTTGCAGCCAAGTCCTCCACGTGATGGCACTTGGAGGCGGGGCCTTCAGGGGTGAACATGTCATGAAGATGGAGCCCCCGGTGGGATTAGTGTCCTTGTAAGAAGAGTCACCTCTGCCAGGTGAAGACGCCGTAAAAACACCTGTGAAGCACACAGCGGGCCCTCAGCCGACACCAGATCTCCCCACGCTTGATCGTGGGCACCCCAAGCTCTTGAGTTGTGAAAAATAAACTCTTGTGACTTAGTCATTCAGACTACAGGGTATTTGTCTCAGCAGCCTGAACTGATAAAGATACATACAGTGTATTTTTGATAAAGGTGTTGAGGCAATTTGATTCAACTGGGATAAAAAAAGGTCTGTTCAACAAGAAAGGTTAGAGTAACTGAATGGCCATTTAAAAAAGCGAAATTGGACCCCGTTTTGGTATCACGCCAGAAAATAAACTCAAAATGGAACATTGGCCTAAATAGAAAACCTGAAGTTATAAAATTTCCAGAAGAAAAATGTATCCATAATTTTATCATAGGTGAAGATTTCACAGAATGTCACAGAAAACACTAGCCAGGAAAACGATAAGTTGGATTTGATCAAAATCAAAAGTTAAGAATTTCTGGGCATAAGTAACCCCACCGAGAAAGCCAGCACAGGCCAGGACAGGGTCGAAGCGCTCACGGCGCGTTCACTGGGGACAAACCCTGCAATTCAATGGCAAAAAAGACAAAATACTCGACCAAATGGACAAAAGCCCCTACCAGGTACGGCGTGGAGACGACTCAGCAGCCCCCGCCACCTGACAGGCCCATCCCATGTCCCCACGGCGCACGGTGCACCCTCTTTGCGGACTGACGTGGGGAGGAACGCTCACGGTTTTGCGCCTTGCTTGTGAGAGTGAAACGGGTGGCGTCTCCTCGGAAAGTTTTCTCTGGTTCTTACAACATTAAACTATTACTGATGCAGTGACACCTGCACTCAATAGGAATGACAGCGTGTGCCCACAAGATGAGCAGCACAAAAGTGTCCCCAGTGGCTTCATTAATAATGACACAGACGTGGACCTAACGTGGGCAGCCATTGTAAGAGAACTAACAAAATGCAGTAGGTTAACAGAACGACTTCCATGGAGCGACTCAAAGTGACAGACTCCTGAATCTCGAAAGCAGTCTGTCGAGAGAAAGCAGTTGGGCGCAAAGGGCTAGGTATCCTTTTATTCCAGTCGTATGAACTGCTAGAAAGTGCAAAACGCACCTGTGAGGACAAACACAAACGGTGGCTTCCTCTTGAGGGGAAGTCAAGTGGGCGGGGCACAGGGCCCCTCCAGGGGCCATGACAGTAAGTACCTGAATAGCGCCATGGTGTTCACACATGTGTGTGTTTTTCACAACTGGACAAACTGTACTTAGGATTTGTGCAATGCGCCCCATGGGAATTGTATTTCAAAAGCCTCTGACAGGTTTCCGTTCAGCCTGGGCTGGGGTCCCAGCTGGTGCGATCAAGAAAAGCAGGGACATTCCAGGAAAGGGCCGGGAAGGGCCACTTCCTGGGTCTCCTCCGTGAGAAACTGTGGGATTCTTGCAGGTAAGACCCGTGGACACGGGGGGCCCCCCGGCGCCTGGGCCCGGGCCCTCGCTGGCTGCTCCCGCGCTCCGGAAGGGCTCCGAAGGAACCCCCCCCGGGGCTGCGCGGGCCCCCGGAGTCACGGGGGGCTCTTCCCTGTGACGCTGGGTCTCTGATGGGTCAGGAAAGATGGTGGGATTTGAGTTTGTTGTCATTGTTACTGTCGTGACGACGGGAGTGTCTTCCAAGCGCGTATCAGTCTGAAGCTGGAGTCCTCGTGGTCGCGGATTTTATCCTGGGAGCTCTTCGTAGTTTTCTGGTTTTTCCTTTTCTACTGGCTCCTACTCTTGCTTCACTGATGCAGTATCTGGCCATGCTGTGGTTTCTAGTTAGTGTAGAGCCATCGGCTTTTCCAAGGATACTGTTAGCAGAGTAAAACGGTAAGGCACACCCCGGGGGAAATTACAGAAAACTCCTGAGCAACGGGGGATGAACCGCGTGGTTATTATTTACCTAATAAATGCTCTAAATGTATTTTCTCTTCTTTATGATTTTCTTAATAACAATTTTTTTACTCTACCTTTATTGTAAGAATGCAGCACATAAGACAAATAACATATAAAATATGTGTTGACTGTTTATCTTATCAGTAAGGCTTCCATACAACAGCAGGAAATTAATAGTTTTGGGGGACTCAGAAGTTATGCCCAAATTTTCAGCAGCACAGTGGGCTGCTGGCCATAGCCCCTGTGTCGTTTGGGGTGTCACTGTATTTGAGAACCAGGCATCTATCAAAGATTCGTGTCCACATATAAAAAATACTATCAAATCTCACAGTGAGAACAGAAACAGCTCATTTAAAAATGGGCGAAACATTAACCTGACACTGCCCCACACAAGCCGTACGGACAACGTATAAGGACATGGAAAAGTGCCCACGTCACTCGACACTAGGAACACGCCAGATAAAGCCGTGCTGACACAGCACCACAGCCTGTGGTACAACCACATTTAAAGGCTGTCCGGAGCCAGTGCCGGGGACACCATGCAACCAGGATGCTCCTACGCTGCGCTGGCAGCCCATTCGGAAATCAGCGCGCAGCTTCTTAAAGAGCCCGGCTGAGTGCCGGCCGTCCCACGCCTGCGACTGCAGCCCGGAGACGGGCGGGCCTGAGGCTCCGCGGAGACTGGCGCAGAAGGGCTCACAGCCGCTTTAGCTGTGAGTCAAACACAGGAAACAGCTCTGAGTTCTACCAGAAGATGGAAGGGCCAGCCCGCTGTGGGGCGTCCTTGCAGAGGGGGCCACTTGGCGGCCAGCAGGGCCTCCCGTCGCCCTCCCTGGCAGCACCCACTGCCGTCAGGACAGTGTGCTGAGCGAGGGAAGCCAACAGCGCACATGGTCTGATGTCATGCAGCTAAAGCTGCAAGGACACAGGCCGCCTGTGGTGACAGAGTGAATGAGCGGCTCCCCGAGAGCAGAGCCAGCAGGCAGGGGTCCGGGGGAGGCGGCAGGCGCGGGGGCGTTTGAGGAAGCAGGCAGGGCTTCCCAGGGGAGATGTCGAAACTCGCTGGGTCCTGCACTTCACTTAGGTGCCCAGGGGTCTTCGATCTTTACGTCGATGATACATCAGCAAAGGTTTTAACATGAAAAACAAAGACGACTTGTATAATTCAGCTGATGGAGAGTCTCTGAAACCGAGGGCCCTAATGACTGGGAGTGAATTTAGTTTTAAGTCCTGGCTCTAGAAATCACGTCTCTCTCCCTGCGCCTGCCCCTCGGAGACCCAGCCTTCCTGGGTCATCAGCAAGCCCGAGGTCGCAGGAGACGGCAGTCAGGACCTGCCCAGTGATCCCAGGGTCCAGCCCCTGGCAGGCCGGTGAGAACATCTTGGCCCAAGTCACGTGTAAGCTCCTGGGTCCCGAGGTGGAATGGCCCCCGGCTACTTTCCGATAAGACCGGACAGAGGGACAGGGTGGGGGGGGGGGGTCAGACCTCAGAGCTGCCCGCAAAGCCTGGAGAAATGGTTTACCCCTCTTCCGTCGCCTCCGGACAGCCACCTCCCAGCACTGCCCAGGAGCCCCTCGCCCCCGGAGTCTTGTGATTTTGCCCAATCGAATCTGTCACCTACACACCAGCGGGGGCTCTCTGCATTTAGCCGATCCGATATGGAATTCCCTTCTTTCTATATAGCCAACTCCTGCTCGTGCACCGCCTTGGACCAGTGCAGGTGAGCCCAAGGGAAAACTGGGGGCTTCAGGTAACATCCAGAGAACACACACCCACCCACAGTGACAGCGGCATATCAGCGTTGGCCCGGGGCCTAGGCTGCCGGCGTGGGCGTGCTGTGTCACGAGGGAACTGCGGGGCCAGCAGAGCCCGTCCCTTGGTTGCCATGGCCACTTTGGTGTGCCCACTTGTCCAAACTTGTTGAACCGGACTCTCAAGTGTTAGCATCTCGCAGTGTATAGGAGATACTTCAGTGCCTTTTATTAAAAACAGCTAGTCCGGTTCCCTCTGGGAGCACCACAGGGCTGCGCTTTGCAGAGATGTGGACTTAAACAGCCGCACAGAGCCCCGTGTTCGGAATCTCAAAGAAAGGAATAAACAATCAGCGCGCCGAGTCCCCGCGGCTTCTTCACCCAGGGACGTGCTTGTCCAATGGGGTGTTTCTGGGTGATTCTGAAACAGATCTGTGTTAGATCGACATCTTACAAATTCTTGAAACTGTGGAAGTCTCTCTCTCTCTCTTTTGTTTTTATTTTTATGAAGGAAACCCTGCCATGGCAATGGTGTTGATATGCAGGCAGAAATGATTTAAACTGTGAAAAACTAATGGGAACAAAGAGTGAATTCTGTTCCGAGATTCTGGTCCAATCTACCTAATTCTAATTATTATCCTGCAGTGAATGATTGAAACCATCTGATTTAGTCATGTTTGCAAAATGCCCTTATTACTACCTACTTTGAATGCTTTAATTGTCTTTTAATAGTTGTTTGGTAATAAACTCCCCCTTTTAAAGTTTAAGTGCCTGACTCAGATGTCGGAGGAGTGGTGTGGAAGAGCCGCGCAGATGCCACCGTATGGGGGACTTCCGGAGCTCCCTACGGGGCTCTCCTCCATGGGCGCCCGCCCCAGAGGCCCCGGATGGTTTTAATTATCGTTGAAGAGCACAGGCTATAAACTATCAACCACTGATGAAATGGGAAGAACATCTTGCGGCAGCTACAGACAAAACGCTGCCTGTCGAGATGAAAGGCTGCAATGAGTCACCAGCAGAAGGGCCATTTGACCGCATTTCCCCCGTGAGGGCATCACAGCTCCACGGCAACGGCCTGTCACGGGTCCTGAGAGGTCCTGGGGTGAGCGCAGGGTCAAGGCCATGGCCAGAGCAGCACCCTGGGTGTCCTGCTGGGAACGGGCCCTGTCCCTGGAAGAGTCTCTGCATCCGACAACACCCGGCGCCACGGGCGCACGATTCCCAGTTGTGACCGACAGGGCTCTTCCGGCGCGAGGGGAACGCGAAGACGGCCAGCCCTGAGAACAGGTGCTTGTAGTCAGGCTTGGGGGTGGTGTGTGTCACATTTTAAATGAGGAAGTGACAGGTTATAAAAAAGTCAAGGAGACTTTCGATCAAGACGAGCCCATGAGTTCATGCTTTAAACACCTGCCCCCCCTCCCCCAAACCTCCAGGACACAAACCCTAACCGACCCGATGACATTGTCGGAGGATGAGGTGGACAAAAGGAAGCCCGAGAGCCAGTCCTGGAGCCCTGGAAATAACACCTGGCCCTGGGAGAGGCCCCACTGCTGGGAGAGGGGTGGTGGCGAGAGAACGTGGGGCCACCGCTCCACGTGCCCTGCCCCCAGCGTGAGTTGCCCCGCAGAGCCAGCGGGCAGGTCACGAGCTCAGCGGACGGGCTTTAATGATAATTCTGTAACGACTGGAAGTCTTCTTTTACGTTTTGATGCTCCTCCTGTGAACTCTGAGAAGGAAGACACCTTCTAATGGGGGCTCTGGTGGCTCCCTGGGCTCAAATGTGAAAAAGCGGAGCCTCACGGCCATTTCTGTCCCAGACGCCCCCCTGAAACCCGCACTCACGCAGCAGCCGCCACTGAGCTGCTCGCTGGCGCCGGGTTCCCGCCGGCTCAGCCCTTATATAGAGGCGGCCCTCGGCTCCTGTTTCAGCCAATGGGACTGAGGCTTCCCCCGTCCAATCAGAGCGGCACAGCTATAGCCTTCATTAGCATCATCACTGACCAATCAGAGCAGCTCTATTCTGACCAATCAGAGCAGTGCTCTGAACCAATCAACCTGGGGAGATTTGGAGTTCTCCTTTGCATGAGAGCAACCAATCAGACACCAGGGGCGGGGACTTCTCCCCACATAAGCGGCTTCCGTTGGGGGGCTCCGGGAGCCCCGCCCCCTTCGCGCCGCCGGCCGGGCTTGGTGTGTCCCTGGCCCGGCTGCCGCGCAGGCGCGGAGGGGCGCGTGAGGCCGGAGAGCGGCTGCCCTGCGTCCCGGGAGGGCTGTTCGCGTCGAGGGAAGTTCGTTTCGTACCGCACGTGGAATTGGGGCTTCTGTTGGCCGAGAATTGGTGCCACGCACCGTCGGCGGACACAGCGCTGTCGCGTTCCACACCCCCCCCAAAGTCTGGCCAAACTCTTCACCGCTTCACCGTGCGCAGCCTCGGATCGCTGAGCAGCCCTGGGCCGCCGTCGCCGCCAGAGGCAGAAATCGCCGGGAGTGGTTTTCCAGTTGGTGGTGGACACGGTCTGAAAGGGCAGCCGTGTCGCCGGTGAACCGTGACCCGACGCGTCTCCCGAAAAGCCGGTAAGTTCGCATCGGAGTGGGAAAGGGGAGGTGAAGAAGGATGCTCTGCGGGCCCCGAGTGAGAATGTCGGGGAGACGAAGGGCGGAGTCGGGTGGGAGGCGCGGACGTGGCGGGAAGGAGGGGCCCGCGCGCGGCCTGGGCCGGGGCTGCTTTGCCGCGGGGCCTAAGGGGTGTCCTCGGAGCTCGAGGGCACCGACCTGGGGAGGGGTGGGGAAGGGGGCTCCAGGGAGAGAGGCCGCGCGCGCGCGCAGGTGGGGCGCGGAGCAGCCACGGCTTGTAAAGAGAACTGCTGTTCAGTGGGGCAGCTGGGGTTCATCTGCTGGCCAGTAAGCAACCATTCCCGGCGAACGGGGGAGTAAGCGACCAGGTCTGTTTTGAATGAGATGCATTTTGGGACGATGAGCAAATCTGATGTTAGGGTGGGCATAACACCCCACTGCTTCCCCCGTCGCCCGAACACGCCTGTCTTCAGTGTCTCCCAAGCTGTGACCCGCGGGGGTCGCACGGGACACGTTCCTTCTCGTTCGTGTTTTCGGGGTTTACGGTTGCGTTTCGGGCTCAGTCGGAGTTGCTCGGCTCTAACTTGCAGACGACGGGACCTTCTGTTTCTGTCCACGTCCAAACATCTGGACGGTACCCTCGCACGACGTCTCACGGGAGCGAATGCTGGGGACTGACTTTTCCTGGGAGCCGGGGGGATACCGGGCTCGCACGCCCCTGAGTTACATGTTCCTCCGTGTCCTGGATCGGAGATTTCCACGGCTTTTTTAAGTGGTTTTCCAGCGTTCTGCCTCTGTGCAGCGGGTGGAGATGGGTCATAAATGTGGGGGTCTGGCCAGGGCCCCAGCACACATCCCGCCCCCCTGGAGTGTAGGGAGTGGGAGGCGGGCCCAGATGCTGGCGCCAGGAAAAGCTTTTGAGAAACGTGTTGACAACGAAAGCAACGTTTGACTATGTACAGCTGATCAACATGTGTCGAGTGACACACTGAGACGTTTAGGCAAACAGGCTCTGGGGCCTGGTTTTGTGTACCTTCCTGTCTTTAATGAGCAAAAGTCAGGTCTTACCCTTCTTCTCGACTTCTTGCCAACATCACTTCCAGTTCAAGCCAAAATCCGACGTGCAGAGAGAGAACTGAAGGGAACCACGAAAGTAGAAGGCCAGGGCAGTGAATCCTGCCCGTGGGCGGCTTGAACTCAGAAGTGAATATTCTACTCAGATCTTTGTATTGGAATGGTTTACACAGCTTGTTGGCTGCCCCGGAGAGGTGACTGGACCGTGTCCCTTCTGAGAACCCTCAGGAGAACGTCCCCGAGGTGATGTGGCCACGCCAGCCAACTGACTGAACACGACCCTCTGACACATGGGGAAGAAGACCAGTGTTTTCTAGTCAAATTTAATATTTGCATTTTCAATAAAGTATTTTTTTAAAGATTTAATAAAATATACATTATTCCTGTGAGATCTTCTTTGAAAAAAAGTTTAAATGTATCTTTAAATATTTTGTGAGGTTTATTGGTGGAAGGGTGTTTTGTGAACGAATCCAGAGGTGCTTGGAAAACTTAATATTTTCACTAGAAGGAATCAGAGTTTCAGAAGTCGCATCGTGTTACACATTTCAAAAACCCAAAGCACGTGGTGTACGAGTTTATGAACCTCATGACGCTTGATTTGCGCTGGAGGACAAATGTGGCATCTCTGTGGGCCCTGGGGCAGCAGAGGAGGGAGGTCCAACTCAGGGCAGGTGTCCCCTGCGGCCACACCTGCCTCCTGCTCCTTGGTCTTCCTGCACTGCTTTATTGGGATGCCCCACATCTTGAGAACCCTTTGGAAGTTCCTGGGCTGGGGAGAGAGACCCCGCTGCCACTGGACGCGGATGAGCCGGTGTGAGGGTGTGGGCCCCACAGGTGGAGCTGTTACGGGATGACACAGCTGCCTTCTCCTGCTGAGGCCTCCTTGCTCAGGTGTCCAGGGGACTGAGGACCCACGCAGAGACTGGACAACTTGTATGTGGAGCCACGGACAGAAATGACAGTCACACGCAGTTAGAATGTCTTAGATGCCAAGGACTTGGGTGGTGGACCCGAGAGCATGCTGGGAGATTCTGTGGCATCGCTGGGCCGCTGAGACTTGAACCTTGTGGCTGTTTGCCGTTTCAGAGGACACACAATTTACAAAGGACACAGGATGTCTAGCTGAGGCACCTCAGACACGTGTGTTTTTCCAGCCTCTGTGGGTCCTGTCCTCTGTGCCGTAGCCTTGGGGTTTCACCGCCTCCAGCTGGCTCTGTGTCACAGGACACTCACGTGTGACAGAGACACTGGAACCTTGCTGGAGGAGGAGAGAAAATAAGGAGTCAGGGCTGTTGAGAGTGAAATGGATGCCACAAAAGTATTCTGTGGAATGAAGGACAGAGCTACACACCAGGCAGAGGCTTGTCTGCACGGAGGGAGCCCCCCCGCTCAGCCGGTGGATGGACGTGAGCCCTGGAATCAGCCGCCTGGTGGTTGAGGGCTACTTCTCAGAGGGGGAAGAATGGGGGCCTGGACAAGGATCACTCCTTCCCCACCGGATGTGGCGGTGGGTTGGTGGCCTGACTTCTAACTACAGTGACACTTTTTGCTTCCTTGTCACCTGGCTCACATCTGCTTTGTCCTAGACCATTTGGGTCTTAAAAAATCAAAAGCGATTTGGTTGTCCTGCCTTTCACATGACCCGTACATCAAGGGTCATTCACTGTGACCTTTAGGGGAATAGCTATTTCCTATTATTGAAAATGCCATCCTCCACGGTGGTTCAAATTCCGGATGTTCACCTGACGTAAGCATGCTGCCCACTTTGACGACACTAGTGAGACGACATGCAGCCCTCCTGAACCAGCTGCATGAACCGAGCCCTCAGCCCCGAGTTTGGCGGCCCGTTGGAGGTCAGACATTAAACAGAAGTCTTCAATGTTAATTCAAGGAAACAAAAAATTCCTAACTCCTAGATTTTCTGAACACTTCTCTGTCTTTTTCTGCTTCCTGTGCTGTGCCCCGCACCCCCAAGCCAGGATGCACATTTGACTGGATCTGACAGTGAGCCATTTCTCTTGTGTGTTTACCATGCAGGTGTGGCCGAAACAACCCACTTTGCTATCACCTGTCTTATTGGGAAGAACTTGCTGTGACTGTTAGCAGGAGACATTGTAGTGGGTGATGGGGTCCCTGCAGGTGCACGTCGGGCAGGGGGTTCTGTGTGGTGGGCCCCTCTCCTACGGGGCTGGGTCTGTGCGTGCTTATCGGAAGTGGGGGTAGCTCTCACCCAGGCCCCAGACCCCTCTGTTGCTGCTTCACGGGCCGTTAATACCAGTAAATGTGGTGATTCAAGCAGTACCGTTCATTGAAATCTTACCAAGCCTCGTGGCTTGTTTTGTATAAATTGTTTCATATAATCCTCAAACGATATCTGTTAGGTGGGGTTATTTGCATGTATCGATTTACTTAAACACACCCAGCAATCAGTGTAACACAGCTGGTCCCGATTCCGTGGATCCAAAGCTCTCCAATGCTGCTCTCCCGCTTATCAGTCAGGAAATAAAGAGTGGGAGGGGAGAGGTTGTTTGGACTTATTTATCTGGCATGAAAAATGTATTCTGAGTGTAAACAACATCAAACCGTGCCAAGCAAAACAAGTGATGGCGTGGGAATTTAAACCTTTGATGTAAACTTATTTCTAGATATTGGGTTCATGAGAAGTGGTAGAGGTAATGAGTCATTCCGCTATGTTTTGATTTAGCATCAGCTTTGGGGTCACATAGGAAGTTGCAAAATTAATAAACTTAGATAAGTCAAACCATAATTTTTTATAGTTTCTTGACTGAGTGGAAACCAGGAAGGCCTTATGGGCTAGAGAACCAAGTTCAGGGCCAGGTGGGGGAGGCAGCGCACTGGCTCTCAGAGATTCCTATGAAAAACCACTCAGAAGTGTCTGGTGCTTGCTTTACAGAATCGGTTTCACGATGAGGTTTCCCAAACACTTGGCGTTGATGCATATTACCAGATGCCCTTGAGTGATACACTGGAGCAAAAATATCTTCATTTTTTGCTGTGGACTCCAGGGACCCAAACCCTGCTGTCCTCCCAGAACTGGTTCCGGGCCTGCCCCTGCCGGCCCCAGTCCATGGCAGGCAATGCTACCTCCCGAAACGTGGGGTCTCTGTCCTTCCCACCTTTGCCACCCTCTCTCCCACATTGTGTGGGGTGCAGAGAGGAGGGCCATTCCAGCATTTTGACTGATGAGAGAAGAATCAAATAAAATCGGACATCAAGAGGAGATAATTACAACTGATGCCCCAGGAAGTAAAAACAGAAGACCATAAGAGACCATTATGAACAATTAACTGATAAACTGGACAATCTAGAAGAAAGGAAATAACTCACTGAAACATACAAACTACTTGGACTGAATAAGGGAGACATAGGATTCCTGAACTGAGGAATAACAAGAAGAGTGAATTAATAACCTAAACCTTCGAACAACAAAAGCCCAGGACCATATGACATCACAGGTGAATTTGACCAAACATTCGTGAAGAATTGATACCAGTACTTCTTGAACTCTTCCAGAATGGTTGAAGAAACACTTGGAAACACTGATGCCAGGTTCACCCTGACACCACACCAGATAAAGACACCAGGACCAAGAACAACTACAAACCAAGATCCCAAACCAAACATCAGCTGACCAATTTCCTCAGCATGGTGAAAGGGTCATACACCCTGGCCAAGTGGGACCTGTCCTTGAATGCGAGGTCAGCACACACAAATCCAGGCAGTAAACAAACCTGTTGACGGGATGCAGGATGAAGATAACGTGAGTGTCTCACGGTGGACAGGAAAAGCAGCTGACAAAATCCAGCATGTTTCCGTGCAGAGCCCCTCAGTAAATTCGGTATAGAAGGACTAGACCATAACACAGTGCGCGTAGGAAACCTAAGGCAAGTGTTTTTACCTTTTTCATACTTGTTAAACATAATGCTTTGAAGTTATAGCCCAAGAAAGTTGTCAAGGAAAAGAAATAAAATTACCTGAATCGGAAAGGAAGCAGTAAAATTATCTCTGCAGATGGCATGGTCTTATATGAAGAAAACCCTAAAAGTCCCCCCGCCCCCCCCCCCCAAAACTGTTAGAACTAATCAGCATAGTTTCAGGATACAAAACATAAAAATCAGTTTTGTTTTGATATGCCAAATAAATTACTTGAAAAGGAAATTAAGAAAAAAACCCCATTTACTATACAGGGTTGGGTAAAAGTGGATTTACAGTTTGGAGTACGTGAAACAGAGTTCATCCTTGTATTATCATTTATTAATTGCATTTTCTAGACGAGCAACTGTAAACCTACTTTTGTCCACCCCTGTAGAATAAATTTTTTTAAAAATTACAAAATAAAAAGGTTAAATAAAAACAGACCAGATTATAAAGATTTCTAGAGCTAGCCATAGACATGTGCTAGATAGCAGAAGAAATACGAAGAAATGTAAGCACTGAAATTCCAGTTAAACTGCAACATTTTTGTAAGCTTGGTTTAAGTCTTGGATGCCCCAAGATTTTTTTTTAACCAAATTTTCCTTAACCTCTAGGTCACCGTCTTTCTTTTGAATCAACAGCTTCAGTCCAGAACACACACATTCCTTCCTACGTGCTTGTTAACACTGCTAGGCGCTTTGTTCAGTCCAGCTCCCTCTTCCCCAGAGGCCGATGGGGACCTGCAGCCTGGCCGTGACCGGAACTCCCTCCCCCTCCCGAGACAGGCAGACAGATTTCAGACAGGCAGAAAGCACATCTGTGGCCCCCACACTCTCAGTGCCCTTGCGCCCAGGCCCAGGCGACCCGCTGCCTCCCACACCGTCTGGCAGTGCGTAGACCAGAGGTGTAGACCAGAGGCGTTCCTGGGGACTGTAAGACTGAACACTTTCAAAACCAGTCTCCCTCCCATCCCAAAGCCCAGTCCCTGGACAGAGGCTTGTTTCCAACTTGGCACACCTCGTCCTGAGCTCCGGTTCCGACTCGGCTTCGCCCACGTCGGGCCCCGTGTGCCTTCTGCACTTAGCCTCGCTTTGGGCGACTCCACACTCATGTAGCACCCACTTGTGTTTCTTGCATGGTTCTGCTCACCTGTCCATTCGTTGTCCCATGACCCTCCCCAAGCCCCTCTGTGCTGTAGTTGGGGCAGGGGTGTGTGAGAAAAGGGCAGTCCGGACCCTCAGGCTGCTCACAGGTGTATCCTGAAAACAGATTTAACTTGTGTCCAGCCCGTTTGGAAGGCCCCCAGCCGTACTGTCTGGCACACAGCATGCTCCCCGGTGTTTCCAGGAATCTGTGTCCTTGTTAGTGGGTGACATTTAGGGACACACAGCAGGGAGCAGGGGAAGGCCACCAAGATGCAGGACAGTTCTGCCGCTGTCACTGTGAGCCAACTGTGGAAACTTTAAGGTTCTCAGCTCCTGACGTGGCAGATAGCAGCACCCTGTGGTTTTGCTGCGACAGTTAGAGATGGTGCAGCTCAGTGGCCAGCAAGGGGCCCAGAGCACAGTGAGCTCTTAACTCCTAGCATCTCTCCCCTGTCAATGTGAAACGCACTCAGGTCACAAGTCCACCTTCCTGTTTTATGTCAGTGACCCACCAGGAGGCAGCTGTCTCCACTGAGCCTGGTCCTTGCCCTCCGTGGGGGTACTTAGTCTCTACCCTCGGGTGCTGGCCAGTCTCCTGCGTCCACAGCGGTTGGTTTTCTAGAAGTCCCAGCTCACCTTCTGCTCCTGCACTTGGTAGGCTGTCACCACGTCAGTTCATTCTCAAGCCACCTGTCCCTGTCTTTGACCAGCAGCCCGCACCATGGCCTCCTGGTCCTGAACATGAACTATGACTCAGGACCCATGACGGTGGTGCTCCCTTGTGACTCCATCCGGCCCAGGCGAGAAAGCCAAGTAGACACAAGGCTTCCCATCGGTGGCACGTCGGAGACAGCCCACCTGTCGCAGCGGGTTTGTCCTAATTCTGGGTGGGCACACCTCACGCTTGGTTTCAGGATGGTGACCAGGATTTTGTCAGGACTTCCATGTGAGGTGGCCCTTTGGACCTGCCATCCCTGCAATTCCCAGTTAGAATGACCATGCTCAGGGACCGGTGGGGTCCCAGGCATGTGATGTTCACTGACTTGATCCTGACTGATGAGGCGGATGCACAAACATGTTAATTCATGGATATTTGTAGGACAGTGAGCAGTGAGAGCCCACAGTGACCCATGTCCCGGCTCATAGCCCAGGACAGGCATCCGCAGATGCTCCCTTGTGACTCCATCCGGTTTCAGGAGCTCGGCTCCCGAGCTCAGCCACGTGCACTGAGAACGACACACCCTAGATGTCCAGACCTCCTCTTCTGGTGGAGACCACAGCCTAGGGGTGGGAGAGGGAACGTAAGGTGACGCACTAGAAAGCGTGGTGACTCCAAAGAGGAGACATTCAAAGATGCGATGACAGCGGGGGGCAGATGGGTGGGAGGGATCTTGGAGGGACTTGGGACCTGAGCCCTGAGAAACTAGTCCTGAAAGAACCCGCTGTCAGAGCAGCTGGTGCAAGAGAGTTTGGGGGCAGAAGGAGCAGTAAGTTCAAGGACCCTAAGTGTCCCGTCGGAGGCACTGTGTGGGTGGGTCAAGGGAACAGAAGCCATGGGAGGCGGGGGTGGGCAGGGAGCAGCCATGGGGGGCCTGGGAGTGGGTTTTCTCTCAGGACCGGGGGGGGGTCCCTGGGGACTACCAGCAGGGCCATCCCATGGTACCACCTGTGCAGTGACCTCTGGGCACTGTGGAGAGGGACAGGAAGCTCGTGGCTATTGGGCAGGTGCTCCATGCTGTGGGCCGCTGGCATTTCTGAGCGCTTGCCGAGCACGGGCTCCGTGGTGCCCTCATGTGGCAGGGGCTGGTGCTTGCGGGTGAGAGGACACTCCAGAGTCTTACTGCAATCCAGCTGTGGCAGGATCAGTTCCTGAGGACTGAACAGAACAGGAGCTGTGGGCCTGGAGCCCGCTGTCTTGGGGACTCTCCCACCACAGCCTGCTGGCCACGCTGGGCGGAGTGGTGGACAGATGCTAAGCCTGGAGGGGGACCAGGGTTCCAGGGAGAGAAACTCCGGGGGTTCCTAAGAGGTTGGGACTGTGCGGAGCTTGTTAACTGGCTGCAGGTGCAGAGGGACAGGCCCTGGGAGCGGGGCTTCCCAGCGCCACGTGCACACGCCTGGGCCTGGCTCCAGTGTGGGGTCTGAGCTGATGGTTACACCCATTGCACAGGAGAGAACGACTGCCAGGCAGGGCAGGCTCCGGGCTTGTCCCACCCCATGCGGCTGCCCCCGTCCCAGAGCGTGGGGGCTGCCCCGCACCCAACCCCCGCCCAGGACCTGGTGCCTCCACCCTCCCAGGGCCCAGCCCCCAGCCCCCAGCCTCTGTGTAGGAGCTGAGCTCCCACCAAGCGTGGACGTACCGTGACCTCACCCGCTGGCCTCCGTCCTCGTGAGCTCTGCTCAAGAATGCCTCTCTACTGCTGCTACCACAATGTGCTGGCCCAGGAATCACGCGCTGTTGTTTCCCTCTGTTTTCAGTTATGACCTCACGAGTTCCCGAAACCCCCCCACCCAGAGGTGGGGCCAGAAAGCCCTCCGGCTTACTCACAGTCCCAGGAGACAAGGAGGAAGCAGATGCCCGGAGCTGGGAAGTCTCACATCCCTGCCGCTCTCAGCTCTCCGCTCCGGCCCTCGGGTCCCGGAGGCCCCCCGAACCCCACAGTGATGGTGTCCAGCGCACAGGCCCTCACCCCAGACCCCACACTGTGCACAGGGGCTCAGGGCCCAACCTGGAGTGGCATGGGTCCCCCGGGCAAGAACTTGGTGAGCCACCTTCCTTCGATTCTGTCCAAACCCAGCCTCTGAGTTTTGCTGGGAGAGGAGCTCAGCCGTCGTTCCGTTCATTCGCGTGTGGATTATTCTGTTCATTCTTCAACTCAGAGATGTTTATGGAGCATCCGTCACTCCCAACACCCACCGGACACTGTCCTCAGTTGACAGCCCACATGACCGTAAACGGTCCCTGCCCTTTTGGTGTCACGCTTTGTCCTGCCTGCCAGCTGCCCAAGTCCCGGACCGCATCTCTGACCGTGTGCCCTGGGTCCCCAGTTGGCACTGACGTGTTTCTTGTGACTGGACGCCACTGCCAGGAGTGAGCTGGATGCTCAGCCCACCTCCTTCCAGCACGAGTTCTAAATGTGCCCTAGAAGCCACAAAGCCCCCGTGCCCGACGGCTCTTGGTACATTTGAAGCCAGTGACCCTGGCCTCCCAGGACGTTCTGAGCCCCCTCTCCTTTCTTCCCATTCCCCCTCCTGCCCCCAGGAAACATCCTGGGCCTGGAGCCGAGCACTTGCCCATGTGGCGTGGACTCGGGGCTATGCCGCCCCTGCGGGGAGTAGAACCCCACCCGTGTATCTGGGACGGGACTGCACCGTCGTCACCGCACGCCTGTATGAAGGGACACCAGAGACCAGGGGAAGATTCTTATTTTACTCTGTTGTAAGGAGTGTCCTGGTGCCCTAACCCAGCCCCCCACGACCAGAGCTTGGACCCCGAACTCTGGCCTCAGACAAGTTCCCGGCTCCCCCACTGGTCTGCAGCAGTGCTGACGCGGGAGGTTCCGCCTCGGTGCTGATTTCGGAGTCTGCTGCTTGGGGGACCCCGTGTGCTCAGAGTCTTGTCCCCTTTCCCCAGTCATGCCCGGTCTCCACCGCACACCCGGTGACCCCCATATCACACGGCTCTGAGCCAAACCAGGGACGTGCTCGTTCCTCTGCGGGCCCAGCCCTTTCTTGTCCCAGGAAGCAGGCATGTCAGCCCGATGGCCTGTGGGGTGCACAGGGGCCGTGCGTGAGGGTGGGTGTCATACGGCTCCGAATGCCTTGGCCTTGGTGACACGTCGTATGCCCGCGGTACTCAGGAGCCGGCCTCCATGCCCTTGGCCCCGTTGGCTGTAGGGGCTCCCCCTAGACCTGCTACTCACTCCCTCCATGGGGACACAGTCTGTCTCCTTCCACGCTCTCCATGGCCTGTCCCCTGCCCCAGGGGAGGGCTGGGCCGTGGCACCTACGTCTCCTCCTCTTCCCTCAGTCTTCCACCCAGTTTGGTCCTAGAGAGGTTGGTCAGGCCCAGGCTGGGGCTGTGGGCAGCAAGCCGACCCCTGACTCTGACAGTGACTCCCATCCAGATGATCGGGTCGGGCTGTCAGGCAGGCCGCCATTCTCTCCCATGCAATGGCCCCAGCTTGGCCACGGCCAGGGGCCTGCTCGTATCCCCTCTGGTCACTGACAGAAACACCCGCAGTCAGGCGGGCGGTGTCCCTGCACCACCCTCATCAGGAGAGTCTTGGCGTCCCTCCTTGCTGTGTCCTCGATATCCGCCTGTTACCCTGCACAAGTTCATCTCTGTGACAGGCTGGTGGACGTCACCTCTCACTGGACAGGGATCATGGCACCGCACTGACCGTGTCACCAGTGGTACCCAGGAGGCTGGAAACATCCAGAACCTGCCAGACCATCGGCATGAGCTCCTTCGGTGCTGCGTGGAGGCAGGCGCGAGGGATGCATGGAGGACAAGACAGGCGTCTTGTCACTTGTGCAGCCAGAACTCCGGGCCGGGGCAGCAGGTCACCCTGCCTCTTCTGGCTCCCGGGGCAGCTGCAGCTTTGGCTCGTGGCCGAGTGCCTCTTGTCTTGCAGGTTCCAGGGGGACGTGGGTGTGGGGGAGCATGGTTGGACCCACAGCACTGGCCTCATGTGGCCCTGCTGTGGTCGCTCTGCCCCCTTCCTTAGACACACACTTGCCCGTCCCGGCAAACCAGTATGTTACCCAAACCCCTTGGCTTGGCAGGAATCCCTGGTCTGGCCTATCGTGCCTCCAACTTTGCTTTGTGGTTTTTGTCACTCATCCCCTTTGTCCTCTGGAAGTTGACCAGGAGTCTCCCTCCTGCCAGCCCCTCTGTGCACTGGGGTTAGGGGACCAGCCTCTTCCCCCCTGGGCGTCTCTGAGTCTCTCACCTACTGACAGCATTTCCCACATCTACCTGGAGTCTGCCCACCTCCGTGAGCAGCCCCTGCCCGCAGGCATCCACCCCAGTTCCCCCAGCGTCTTTCCTGAGACAGCCCCTTTGCCCAGGACCCTCTCCCTCCCATGCAGCATGGCATGGCTGGCTCGCTCATGTTCTGTCCTTTCTGACCGTCCCTTCGGGAAGAGGCCAGGGCAGGCCCGTCTCCCAGGCAGCCTGGCAAGGCAGTCTGGGGGCCAGGGGCTCCTCTAACTACCCGACCCCTCCCTTCCAGCTCATTCCCCCTCCTCAGGAAGGTGACGTCCCTGTTGCCATTGCCTGGGTCCTCTTGTACCATCCACAGCTCTGCTCGGTGTGTGCAGGTTAGAGGACGAGCAGGTGGAGCATGTGCTCAGGCCCCTTTGCCGGCCCCTGAGGGAGGGGCCGGCTTCTGGCCACAGGGATAACCAACCTATGAGTTAGTCAAGGGGAACCGGCAAACTGACCGTTACCCGCTACAAAGACTAAAGGAAACTGGGTTACACATTCTTCTTTGGAGTGGGAGAAAACACCAGTTTAGTTACACAGAGTAGATTTTATTAGTCAGACGATGACTTTATCACCAACTAGCAGACCCAATGGAAGACACACATCCTTTTGAGTGGAGTTGCTTTTGGATACTGTCCGCGAGGTCACGTGTAGACGTTCCCGTAAGGGAAAGTCTTTCAGCAGCATGAACAGGAAACGAGGATCCTCCTCCTCCTCCTCAGCAGCCTGGGTCCGGGTGCGGGGGTGCCAGTGTGCCTAGCCTCTCAGCGAGTTCAAGCGCCAGACCCCACGCTGGCTGCAAGTGAGCTCCACACACACGCCCTGGCACATTCTCGACTCGCCACCTGACCAGCCTGCAGCCGCGCCCATCTGACCAGGCCGCAGCGCCCTCTGCGCAGAAGCAGCCTGAGCGGCCGGCCCGCGCCCGCCCTCCGTCTGCCCGGGGTCTGACCTGGGAGGGCTTGGGGAAGGGCAGGAGTCTGGCCGCCGCCTCTGTGTTTACTTGCTCAGCGTTGGTTCTGCACAGCCACGCGTCAGGCTGCCTGCTGAGCCTGTGGGAGCTGATTACACCCCGATTCGTGCCCCTGGAAAGTGGGGGCCAGCGGGCCTCTCAGGGTCAGGACACCTAGAGGGAGAGGCCAGACTGAGCAAAAGAAGGCGGATTTGGATGCCAGTAGGTGCTACCAAACCTATTTTCAGGCGCTCAGCTGCAGGAACAGAAACGTGTCCTCTGCTTTTGGATTAGACACTATTTTTTGCACGTGATAAACGGATTCGTCTGTATAATGATGTCATCGGTTGTAGGCTGATTATGTGCGTCCCTTGCCCCCTTGCATCCCATGGGCCGGCTGCTCGGGATTGGAAAGGTCAGCTCATTTTGAGTGACGGGAGGCACAGTTTATGTGGGGAACTTGCATTCTTTCTCTTGCCGGTTTTATTTATAGCATTTATTTCCTGAGAGAAGAAAAGCGATTTTCCTCTGTCTGGCTCCTCCTCTGTGGTCCTCCAGCGAGGAGGAGGAATTATGTCATTCCTTCGAGGGAATGAATTAAGCGCGCAGGAGACGGGAGCATATAAAGCCACGACCGCTGCCGGAGGCCAGTGCGCCTGCCTGCCGCCTGCCCGCTCGCCTGCGGAGGGCCCTCCGCGCCCCCAGCCCACCCCTACCGCACCGGCCCACCGCCCTCCACTCCGTCCCAGCACCGAGCAGCCCTCACTGTGGCTTTCTCAATTACTGGTAAGACTTTTTTTTTTTAACTTTACCAAGTTGTTCTATTGTAGTTAATTTTCAGAGAAGTCTTTCTGATTTCTAAGAAGGCAGATGGAAAAGGTGAGCGTAGCTTTATAATTGAAGGCAGCCCGATGCCTGGGACAGCTACATAGAACTCTGTATCCCTGCCAGGCTGGCGGGCACCAGGGCACTCCCTGACCGCCTTGGGCAGGGGGAAGGCTGAGCCCATCCTGGGCTCCTGCATCCCACTCATGACGTGTCGTGTCATGAATGTCCCTGTCTGGTGACCTGGACAAGCGCTTACGTGTCCAGCTACAGAAGTTTGCACGTGAGTGTTTGTAATTCAGTGGGGGCCATGATGAAGGAATTAGGAAAAAAAACATTCCTGAGAACTTCATAAACTAATCGGACAGATTGCAGACTCCAATGGTGAACGTTATTGAAAGATGAAAATAAATAATAAGTGCTCATAAATAATAATAAGTGAATAATAGTGGTAAGTCCACAGAAAGTGCCTGGAATGCAGCCAGGTGTGGTGAATTAGCATATAGAAAGGCTGGCACTGTCGGCTCCGGTTGGGGGCACTTAGCATACGAAAGGCCGCCCATAGGTACCAGTGGGGCTGCGCCGGCTCCCTGCCGGGCTGCTGGCAGCCTGAGGGGCCCAGCTCTGACCCTGTCACTTGGCGGTGGGGGGTGGGGGTCGTTATCTGTTGAAATTTATTTTTGCTGTGATGCTTGATACAGAAAGATTTTAAAAGACCTTTAGATGTTCTAACGACATTCAGTGGCAAAAAGTCTTTGGAAAAATCTCCTTTGGCAAAACCCACACCGTGGACACTGAGTGTGTGGCGTGTAGCGTGTGACATTCATTAGGTCGTGCACGTGGCGAGCCCTGCAGCCAGACGGCACGGGATGCGCACGGGACGCGGCGAGGCTCTGCAGCCGATCCCCAGAGATTGGACGGGACCCTCCCGCTCAGTTGGCACGCAGTGGAGATGGGCACTTGGCACTACTGCTTCAGGAAATGACGTGGGCAGAGCAGAGTCCATTCACTCTGCTTAAGCCTAGACTCGGAACTGGGCACCGCGGACTGGAGATTCAGGTTTCGGTGGAGGCCGTCTTTGCCAGAGTCAGCTTCGCCTGCTGTCTGCGGGCCACAGAGGTGCACGTCCAGTGGGTATTCGAAGGCACAGGGCAGGCCCAGGCTGTGGGGACCGCAGCTGCGGCGCTCTCTGAGGGGGCCTGGACACAAGCGTTTCCTCACGTCCCTTGGCCCTCCGAAGGACCCTGCTGACATCATCTGTCACGGCCACCCCACGGGGAGCCACACTGGGAGCCTTCTGGATGGGAGCCCTGCCCAGTGCGCGTGACCAAGCCTGCGTGTTTGCTGTGCCAGATGAGCGAGCCCTCGCGAGTATTGATTGGCTCCACCTAGTCCTCACGAGGTGGGCGCTTAAAAGCGCTGCAGCTCCTCCCACAGCTGGGGAGTCCCCCTGCAGAGCCAGGACAGGCGCCTGCCTCGCACTTCAGTCTCAGGTCTGGGCTCACCCGGGGCCCGCTGCCGCCCCGTGTGCCGGCTGCAGACAGCTAGTTGTCAGAATTCTCGGGTCAGATGGTGTAAAGCCGGCATCTGGGCTCCAGAGGGACCCCGAGGGCCCTGGGGTAGCTCCAGGCCCCCTGGGGAGCCCTCTGTGCGGAGAGGGCCCTGCCAGTTCAACAGGCGCCTCTGGAGAGACAGGCGCCTCTGGAGAGACAGGCGCCTCTGGAGAGACAGGCACCCTGGACTTTTTGGGCACCCAGCCACTAATACGCTTTGATATCCTGAACAGGGTTGGGCGGGGGCAGGGGAGGGAGGGAGGCATTGGGCCTCTGTGCCCAGAGCCCCAGGGCCCCAGGGTGCCCAGACCAGGAAGGAGGCCCAGCAGGGGTTAACGTGGAGCAGCGGCCACCCGCCAGTTCTCCTGACTCCTGGCCCAGCCTCTGCTGAACTGACTGAAACTCCCCGTGAAGGCGCGGGGAGACAGGCCTGCGGGAAAAGCGCCAGACAGGACACGGATCCCACCGAAGTAGGGCGCTTTGCTTTTTGTGATGACGGAACGCCAAGTTAAGTTCGTTTCTAACTAAACATGCAGTTAATGTTTATTCTGTTTAACTTAGGCACCACTGTTTTTTCCTTGGCTATTAGTACCAAATGCCCTCACGGACCACCCCCCCCACCCGTGCTGCCTTCCCCCGACGCCCCTGAGCCCCAGTGCCCAGGGCGCTTCTCCTGAAGCCCTGCTGGGGCAAGAGTCCTGCTTTCCCCTCAGTAAACTGGAGGCAACAATAATAACAGTGTCTCCCTCCCGGGTTCTGAGGACAATTAAGTAAATTTTTTAATGTGATTCGCGCAGAGCTGGTCGGCAGTCCTAGTCAGTAATATTAGCTATGCTGGAAAAATGACAACTGAGAAGCACATTTCTCTTCAAGCTTTTAATCCCCACAGATCCATTTGTTCTGGCTTTTAAATACAAACTCCCTTCAGTGGCCACAGTACAGCGGGAATTCCCATCTGCACTGAAGGCTTTGTGTGCTCAGCACTGACAGCTCTGCCCGCCTGCCTGCGGGGCCACGGCCGAGAGACGGGATGCTCTGGACGCTGGTCCTGCCGGCCCTGTGGGCCTTCTGCCGCGCCCAGGGTGAGTGGGCACCGGGCTTGGGGGAGTGGGCTCGGGGGTGGGCTGCGGGAAGGGTGGGGGGTGGCAGCGTGGAGTTTGTGTTTGGAGGGTCTGGCCTCCCAGAGCCCTTTTAACTTTGATTTGAATAAATACTTGTTTACTTTTGAGTCCGTACAAAAAGACATGATTTATTTTTGGAACGTTTTTGCTGGGCACATTTCAGCCCTTTATTTCTATATGCTGTATTTGCAAAACTCAAAGTGTGTGGTGTTTTGGTAACTTCTTTTCATTTTACCTTATTTCCGACTTAAAAATGTGTTTTAAATATTTTCCTATGTTTCTGTTCTTTTATAACATAATTTTTAATGCTTACATAATATTTTGTTAGAAGATGAACACTAATTTTTTTTGGCCAATTCCCATCTACTTTATTACTTTATTTTTACCAGTATAAACAATGCCACAAGGAACACCTTTGTAAATAAAATCTTCACTGGTATTTCCGATTATGCTTGAGAAGTAAAACTGAGTCAAAGGTTTTAATTATTATAAGGATTTTGGATTTATTGCCAAACAGCTCTATTGAAGGTAGTGTAACTCACACGTCTGTCAGCCACACTGTGTATTATGATGTTTTAATTTACCAAGTGTTAGTTGAAAGGTTAAGCTTTGTTGAAACTGTCTGTTCAGTAAGTTCTCTTGAATTATTTGAACTGTCATAATTTTGGTAGTCCTGAAAGCATTTCTTTCCGGACGGTGACTTAAAACCATACGTTTAAAGCTTTGAGGCCCGTCGCTGCCTCAGCCTCTCGCCCAGGGCATGCTTGACAAATGCGAGGATGATTTCCTACAGAGTGAGACTTAACTCGGGGTTTCCCCACGAGACGGCAGCAGACAGCCCAGTCATTTTCGGAAACGCGGGGAGGCGGGCTAGGGCGCACTTCTCTTCCAGGGCTTTTTCTGGCAATCGCACAGTGGGGAGGGGCGCATGACACCCAGATCCGAGGGGCAGGGATGGGAACGGGGTACTCAGGGCCCGGCTGGGGACAAGGTCCAGAGCGTGTGTCCGGGAGGAGCGCGGGGCCCCACTTCCTTCCTGGGGAAGCCTCGCTGGGGAGATTGTCAGCTGAGCTGAACAAAGCAGTGGCTGGCCCTCTGGCCTGTGCTCCCCGACCTGTCAAGGGGACCGGCTCCTGTTTGGGGGACCCCTCTCTGAGCTGCAGCCAAGAGAGAGGAGAGTGTGGTTTTGCACCAAGGGCTCCGGCATTGTACCCAGTGGGACGGGAAGGGTACCTGGGATGCTGGGCAGCCTTCTTCACTTCCTGGCACATATACCCACATCCCCCGCCCGAGGGTAAGGCAATCCCCACAAACCCCAGTCCCGCCTGCTGTAACCCCTGCTCTAACCCCTGCTCTGCACCCCTGGGCAGCTGGTGACCAGGACGAGGACACGGCCTTCGACCTTTTCAGCATCAGCAACATCAACAGGAAGACCATTGGGGCCAAGCAGTTCCGGGGACCCGACCCCCGCGGACCGGCGTACCGCTTCATGCGGTTTGACTACATACCACCAGTGAGTGCGGAGTACCTGGGCCAGATCGCCCGGCTTATGCGGGAGAAGGAAGGCTTCTTCCTCATGGCCACCCTGAAGCAGGACCGCAAGTCCCGTGGCACGCTGCTGGCCCTGGAGGGCCCCGGCACCGCCCGCCGGCAGTTCGAGATCGTCTCCAACGGGCCAGCCGACACGCTGGACCTCACCTACTGGGTGGACGGTGCCCAGCACGTCCTGTCCCTGGAGGATGTGGGCCTGGCTGATGCCCAGTGGAAGAATGTCACTGTGCAGGTGACAGGCGAGACCTTCAGCTTATACGTGGGCTGCGACCTGATCGACAGCTTTGCGCTGGACGAGCCTTTCTATGAGCAGCTGAAAACGGAGAAGAGCAAGATGTACGTGGCCAAGGGCTCGGCCCGCGAGAGTCACTTCAGGGTGCGTACGGCAGGGTGGGTAGCTCCGGGGACGAGGCCTGTGGCGCAGCGGGCCAGGCACACACATACACATGCCTGCACTCACAAGTGCCATGTGTGTGGTCCTGCTCACTCACAAGCACACATGTGCACACCACACACAGGCACCATGCCCACGGACTCACATTAGCACGGTGCACTACACGCACAGAGGTACACGCACAGCTGCCACGGGCGGACACACTTGTTTGCATGCGGACAGAGTAAAGCAAGGCCAGTGAGACTTAACTCGGGGTTTCCCATGAGACGGCAGCAGGTGACCCAGTCGCTTTCGGAAAACGCAGGGAAGCAGGCTAGGGTGCATTTCTCTTCCAGGGCTTTCTCTGGCAATCGCACAGTGGGGAGGGGCGCATGACACCCAGATCCGAGGGGCAGGGACGGGAACGGGATACTCAGGGCCCGGCTGGGGACAAGGTCCAGAGCATGTGTCCGGGAGGAGCGCGGGGCCCCACTTCCTTCCTGGGGAAGCCTCGCTGGGGAGATTGTCAGCTGAGCTGAACAAAGCGGTGGCTGGCCCTCTGGCCTGTGCTCCCCGACCTGTCAAGGGGACCGGCTCCTGTTTCGGGGACCCCTCTCAGAGCTGCAGCCAAGAGAGAGGAGAGTGTGGTTTTACCAAGGGCTCCGGCATTGTACCCAGTGGGCACACTCTGAGGCACACACGTGTGCACACAACACGCGGCACACCAGGAAGCAGAGCGAGTTGTTGCAGGCACACCAACAACCGTTGACTTTTCAGAAGGAGGGTGGACTTGGAGACCCAGGAGTCAGCCCAGTCCTCATGCTGCTGGTAACCCCAGGCTAACAGACCTCCACAAATTCTGTTTTGTTATTGAAATGGTGGGAAAACAAATGAAGGACTCTTTCTAAGGAAAGGTTTCTGCTTCACATGCACTTTGTTAAAATATCCCCTGGAGGAGAATCTTTTAAAACCAGGGCCTGTGGAGCCCACGGTGGGGGGATCAGCGCCTTGTCCTGTCCGGATAACTGTGTCTGCTTCGGAGGCAGATATGTGTGTGCACTCAGCTGTTGGAGTGAAAGGCGTACAGATATGGGACCTGTTACGGAGTTGGTTTCTGGTGGCCAGGTTTAGGGTTAGGGAAGCCCCTGTGGCCCGTGGGTGACCTGTCCCCGCCCTGGGATGGGTCCCTCAGCACCCGGGCGGTGGGAGACACACTTACCCCCCATTGCCACCCCCGTGGGTGGACCAGTGGAGGTTTCCCAGACCTTTGCCAAATGCAGTGACCACCTGGGCCCCTGTACGGGGAGAATGGCCCAGAACCCGTTCAGGAGACACGGTTACCTGTTTGCCCGGGGCCTCCCTTTCCCGTGAAGCACCCGCTTCTTACATCAGTTCTGTGGTCTGGGTCCTGCCCCAGACACCCTCACAGCTGACACATGGGGTAGATGGCTCCTGCTGCAGATGGAAACACAGAGAAAACACACTGTCCTGTTTCAAGCTTGCATCTTATGTTTTCATTCTCTTAACCTGGCCTCAGGCACTTGGGGTTTGTTCATGGCTGCGTCTCTCTCGTTGTTACACTTACAGGGTTTGCTGCAGAACGTGTACTTGGTTTTTGAGAATTCGGTGGAAGACGTTCTCAGCAGGAAAGGTTGTCAGCAAAACCAGGGAGGTAGGTGTGCTTTGAACAATGTATTTCCTGTCTTGGATGGATTTCTGCTATGTTGTGTGTGTGTGTGTGTGAGAGAGAGAGAGAGGGAGAGAGAGAGAGAATGTGGGCTATTGAGAATTTAAATGAAAATACAGGGTCCGGCAGAAATAATGCCATTGAGCGTGGCTGGGAGGGTACATGAATGTCTCGCGCAAGACGAACAGCAATTTGCATCCGTCACCTAAAATGTCCTCGGGTGAGCTTGGAGGTGACAGTGTTATATTACAGGATGACATGCCTATGATTTTGTAATAAAAGGTTTTTATGTAATAAAAACGGGGCATTACTTGTGCCAGACCTTGTATTTGAATAAAGTTAGTGGGTTATCTTAGACAAGTTGCTATCACAGAACCACACATTGCTTGGAGAACTAATTTTGAGCAAGTTTTAATAATCCAAAATAGCCCCTTTACAAGCCAAAAAATAGCTCGCTGGCATTCGATGTGACTTTAAACGTACGCGAAGCTTCCAGCCAGTTACTGGGCGAGCATCACCCTGAGAGCTGATGCCACAGACGTGGGTTGCAGGGTCTGTGGGTGCGTCCTTGTGCGGCAGCTGCTGACTCGGCCCTGTGACAGCCCCTCTGTCCCAGCCTGTCTCTCGTCGCATTCCAAGTTCATATCCAACCGCCGCGGCCAGCGTTACCCAAGCATTTCATCTGCGAGGGCGACTCTGCCAGCCTTTTCCTTGCAATGCGCCCCGGCACTTGGTCTTGCAGACACCTGTGTGTGTGGAGTGTGTGCTCGCCGATCGCCCCATAGAGGGGACGCTGAGGTGCACAGAGGACCCCACCTGTGAGTGGCCAGGCTGGTCGGCACCTGACCTGAGAGCCCCAAAGAAAAGGCTCTTACCCACCCTATGCCATTCTCACTAAGGCCCTGTCTTCCTGTCAACCCTAAATCACAAATATATTATGATTCCTGTGGGTCACTGTATGAGACTGTGGGCACCCACAGCCCCAAGTCCCCAACCAAGGCCTGGATCTTCCCGCCCGCAGTCTTTCAGCAGCTGGTTACGTGACGCAGAAAGTGGGACGAGGAATTAAATGCTGATTCTCAGCCAGCGTGTGGCGAGGAGGGTGTCTCAGGCCCCCCGTGACGCAGAAGCTCGGTCCCAGAGTCCCTGCCGGCCGAGGGCACCAGAGCTCAGACCGAGCCACATCCTATCTCAGGCCCCACCTGAGGCGCCAGCAGCCCGTCCCTGTGAATTAATCCATTGCCTTTTGGGGGGGTGGGCATTAGAAAAGCAAAAAGCTCTGAAAAGCTAAGGCAGTGAGGTGACACCCAACACCAGTTCCTCTGGGGTGGGGGCCCAGGGGCCCTGCTGGGAGCTCCCAGTGTTGAGTGAAGCCGAACATCCTCGGAAGCGGCCGGCTCCGCCAGGCAGGCACATCACCGTGACAGGAAGGGACAGGGAGACTGGCCCTCGGGGCGGGAGAGTGGGGGCAGCCTGACTCTGGGCCCAGTGCGGCCCCAGCGCCAACCCCTAGCTGCCTGCTGTGCCCTTCTTAGGCGGCCGGTGGCACTGTGGCCAGGACGGTCCTGCATGGGGGCTCAGAGGCCACCTTTTAACGTGCGTTATGGTCAGTCCAATCGTACAGTTACCACCAAGTGCAGGCTCAGTGGTTCCGGCAGGTTCTAGGACAGGCGGCGGGCGGCACACACCCAACATCGGTAGGAATCATATCGAGGGCTTGTAGCCGAGGGAGAGGCCAGCGTGACAGCCGTCCCCACAGCACTGCAGCATTCACCACTCACGGCTCTGTGATGGGGTGCATAAGGGGCGGGAGGTGCTGGAAAGGGGGACAGTGGCTGCAGAGTGGACACGGCAGTGGCAGAGGGGCCATCCCGCCTGGAGCCCTGGGCACAGCCACTCAGGCTGAGCCTGGGGACGGCTCCTGCTTCGGCTCCAATTAGGGCCGTGTTTGTGTCCTGGCTCCAGGGACCCTGGGACGAGGACTCCTGGGCAGAGAGGACAGTCCCCTAGGTAGGGTCCTGTTGGGGTCTGCCCTGCCCTGTCCGGCGGTCACAGCAGAGAAACTACGTGAGTGTCAGGGACAAGGGGGTGACGTCCCGAGGACGTTACCTAGCACAAGGACAACAGAAGCCACTCAATGCAGAAAAGTACACAAAAGAAAACGCGTTTCTGATGGCCAAACGGGGTGGACGAGGAGGCAAGAGCTGTCAGAACGCGTGGAGAACGTGCACCTGGAAATCAGGAAGGCCATCCAGGCAAACGGGACGCGAGGGGCCTGGGTCGCCCTGGCCGAGCTCGGCCCAGACACGTGTGCGGGCCCCCGGGGCTGTCTGCTCGTGTCTGTTCAGCCAACGGCAGGTGGCTTCAGCGCCGAGTCAGAGGCGGGTCACGAGAGGGGCGGTCCTCTGGTGAAACGCATTGGCCGTAACCGCGCCTGGCACTCCCAGTGCCCGTTTCGGGGTGCGACGTCCCGGCGGGGATGCATGCGGGAGGCCCACCCTGAGTGCCTATGTGCACCCTGAGGCCGGTTCTGACCAGGCTGTGTGTGTCCCCTCAGCGGAAGCCAACACCATCAGCGAGGACACAGAGACGCTGCACCTGAGCCCCGTAGTCACCACCGAGCTCGTGGGCCAGGGCGCGGAGCGGCGGCCTGGGGTGTGCGAGCGCTCCTGCGAGGAGCTGGGCAGCATGGTCCGTGAGCTGTCGGGGCTGCGCGTCGTCGTCAATCAGCTGCACGAGAACCTGCGGAAAGTGGTGAGTGTTGGGCGCGTGGGGGCCCCAGGGACACTCCCCTCCCTGCCCCCCGCGTCCACCGCCAGCCTCTGCTGGCCTGGGACAGGCTGGGCTCCTTGGGATGTTCGGTTAGAACACAGTGTCATTTGAGGACACTGGACAGAGCACGGATTCAGAATGAAAAAGAGAGCCACGGGCAACACGTGCTCCAAAATGGGTTTTGAACCTGGCTTCAGCGCCGAGTCAGAGGCATTCGTCTCCCCAGGAAATAAAAATTATTTTTATTTAGAGGCTGAAATGTGGTGAGGAAGGGCCACAGATGTTTGACCAGCAGGGCCTGTCCCTGTACATCGGGGACGCGACCTCAGCCCAGTGTGTCCTCCCTGCTGGTCAGGGGGAAGAAAAGCGTCTAAAGGACTTTAGAATTTGGGGTTCCAGGTTGAGACAGCCTCTCTTCCTGCTGGCCGCACACCCGCCGGGCCCCGGCCAAGGACACAAGGGCTGCTGGTGGCCCGGGGACGCGAGGAAGGGCGCGAGGGGAGGCGCATGGGGCCTCCTTCTGTCCCGCGTGGGTATGCAGCCCCTGCGCGCCTCTCTGCCGCAGGGCGAAGGGTCCTGGGCTCTGCTCCGACCATGCCCAGGATGGGTGGTCTGTGGGGAGGTCAAGGGAATGGGTGCAACCGGGGGGCTCGGGGCCAAGGCTAGGGCGCTGGCTGGTGAAGCACCCAAGACGAAGGGCACCTTCTGGAAGCTTCCACCATGAGCACGGATGGGGCAGGGATTGGAACACGCACAGGCAGCCAGTGGTGGACATGGGTCAGTGGGTGCCCACGGGCAAGCAGAAAGGCCGTGGGGAAGGGACATGCATGCGGCTGTCCTCTTGGCTCAGCCTTGGGTGTGAATCGGTCTGTGGAAGCTTCGTGGGGACATCACACCCTGTGCCTCCACGGGCGGCGTGTCTCAACCCCTTCATTTCCCACACCGTGTTCCTACCTCAGCGGTCGGAGCTGCCAGTGAGGTGCCGTCCTTCCACCTTGAGCAGGATGACCAGATGCTAGGCGCTCCTGTGCGTCCTTAAATCCCACCCCAATTTTCCAGTCGAACGACAACCAGGCTCTGTGGGAGCTCATCGGCGGCCCGCCGAAGACCAGGAACATGTCGGCGTGCTGGCAGGACGGCCGCTTCTTTGCGGAGAACGAGACCTGGGTCGTGGACAGCTGCACCAAGTGCACCTGCAAGGTGAGGCCTCAGTGCCCTGCTCTCAGGCGGCAAGGGAACCTGCTGCCCTCCCCCAGCCCCATGGCACTGCCGCGCATGGCGGCGGCCCCGAGCCAGCCGCGCTGCTTTGTGCTTAAAGAAACCAAGATCCAGGGTGGGAAAGAGACCAGGCCAACGTCACCAGCTGGCCACAGGCAGCTGGGATGGAGCCACTGGGTGTCCCCGTAGTTTGTGTCTAGGTCCAGTCGGCCCTGTGAGGGCCGTGGGGTCAGCCTGTCACTACCTACAACCTGGCCGGAGGCTCACCGAGCTTCTCCGCCATGGCTCACATCGCTCGGTCTGCGCTAGTCATGGTGGCCTCGGACGCGGCCTGCCGTCCCTTCAGTCTGCCTGCCGCAGGGAAGGTGTCTGTCGTCAGGGCTCGGTGAGGGGAGCAGGCGGGGGACACAGACGGTGGCTCTGGGCACCAAGGCCAGGAGCCATTCGAGCGCCCCGGCTGTCGGGTCTGCAGGGCACAGGTCGCTGCGGACGCTTTCAGCCCCGCCCTGTGCCAAGGCTTGTTTTCAAATGAGTGTCACATGACTACCTTTCTTTGCTTGCAGAAATTTAAAACTGTTTGCCACCAGATCTCCTGCCCACCGGTGACCTGCGCCAACCCGTCCCTGCTGGAGGGGGACTGTTGCCCGTCCTGCTTCCCCTGTGAGTGTGGCTGTAGCAGCCTCAGCCGCGGGCCCCACCGTCTCCCTCTCGTTTGTTCAGCCCTAGTCTCTGCGAGGCGGGGCCATGCCTGCACAGGGACGTTGGCCCTGCTGTCCACGCTCACTGGTCAGGGACCAGCAAGCGTCGGCGAGCCCTTGAACTGGGGGCCAAGAGCGGCTCCCCTCTTGATGGGACGCTGAGCCCCAGGGCCAGCGGGCACAGAGACCCCGGCATTCGCTCTGAGCGAGTAGCCGCCCATGAGTCAGACACAGCCCCGCAGCTCTGGGTGTGTCACTGGTATGATCTTGCAAACACCCTTTGGAGAAAAGATAAATCAAAAGATAACAAACAAAAGCTGAAGAGCACTACCCTCGTAACAGAAACACACTCTGAGGAAGTAACACTTAGTTGGGGACAAAAAGAATGGGTGTCCGCAGTCCCCAGTCCCTGCACCAAGAGGTCCCACACCAGGAGGCCCCGGTACCCCGACGACCACCCCGGGTCTCTGCAGGCCAAACCTCTGCCACCGAGTCTGCCTCCCAGTGCCAGTGCCACCAGGGTTGGGCTGCGCCGCTCTCGCCCTGGTGGCTCCCCAGTGCTGTGCCACTCCGTGGACGCCTCAGGTCCCGTTCCTCCCGTCGGCTCCCAAATGTCCCAGCTTGTCAGTCACTACTTTCCATCCTCATGTCTCTGGTGGGGGACTTGGGGTGGGCACAGCTGCTCCCTGAGCTGTTGAGGCTCCAGGCTGGCGTCTCCTCTCCCCGAGCCCCCCCGCCCCCCCCGTCCCTCCGCGTCTGTCTGCAGGAGCCAGGCCTCTGAAGCAGGGGCTGGACAGCGGGCCCTCGTCCCACTGTGTGGACAGGAAATGGGTTCAGAGAGGCTCAGGCTCGGTCCCACGATGGTTTTGAGCAGAACGTAGCTTTTGGTGTTTCAGGTGTGTCACCCATAAAATTCACAGTGATGGTCCCCCTGCTCAGGGTCAGTGTCGTGGCTCTGTGTGGACGGGCCTGACATGTGCTGTGTCACAGCTGCGCAGCCGCCGACGGCCCACTCGGGACTCAGCTCCGCCAACCCGAGGCCCCCATGAGATCAGAGGAGCGTCACACACCCCATGAAGGGCCAGGGCCACCCTGCTCTCCCCTGCCCTGCGCGACCTTTAACCTCCGCCCCTCGCGGCCCCCCCGCCCCCCGCGGCCATCCCCCGTGGCAGTTCAGTGAACAGCGTCCCCACTATTTACTAGAAAGATCCTCGTATTAAGTCACTGTCTTTTCTCTCATTTAGGGACTGAATTCTTATTTGAAAAATTTCTTTGCAGCAAATTGCCTTTTTATTTAACATGTCCCAGGGTAAACTATTTGGAACTAAACTTAGTGACTGCAATTCCCACAAAAAGTTGACAGTTTTCATTGCCGTATATCGACCAGCAAACAGAGGTTTTTAAACCTTCATCGCGTGACAAAGCCTGGTGTGGATGCGATATGGAACCCTGAACCCAGCACTCAGACCGAGGGTCCGTGGTGTCTGGTCCCTGCGAGTCCCCACGGAGGCTGGCCCCCCCACACAACCCTTCACGGCCTGTCCCGGTCGGCAGCCCCGACTCTGACCTGGGACGGGCCCTGGGTGCCTGGTGTTTGTCCGCGGGGCTGGTGCCCACCCATCGGGCGTCCTCCTCTGTGGGTGGTTAACACCCCTGTCCCAGGCCGCGTACCTGTCCCTCCCTGCCTCCGTCACCGGGTGGAGGCTTGATGGGCCTGTGTTTCCGGCCCAGCAGCTGACGGCGAGGAGGGCTGGTCCCCGTGGGCGGAGTGGACCCAGTGCTCGGCCACCTGTGGGCCTGGCACCCGGCAGAGAGGGCGGTCCTGCGACGTCACCAGCAACACCTGTCTGGGGCCGTCCATCCAAACGCAGGCGTGCAACCTGGGCAAGTGTGACAACCGCAGTGAGTGTCAGGCCGCCGGCCATCCCTGTGGGGGTGGGTCAGCGTCCCTCTGCCTTGGGCCTTTGGGTTTCAGAGGACGGCCACTCACCGCCCTTTCTGGAAGGCTGCCAGCTTTGTCCAGCTGCTCTGGCTGGGTCCGCCACCCCCCCCCCCGCCCCCCAGCCCGGGCGATGCGCAAGCTCAGGGCGGGGTGGGCCCGCTGGCTGACGCCCTGCCCCTCCCCTGTGCTAGTCCGGCAGGACGGCGGCTGGAGCCACTGGTCGCCATGGTCCTCCTGCTCTGTGACCTGCGGTCCCGGCAACATCACCCGGGTGCGTCTCTGCAACTCACCGGTGCCCCAGATGGGGGGCAAGGGCTGCAAAGGCGGCGGCCGCGAGACGAAGGGCTGCCAGGGCGCCCCGTGCCCCGGTGCGTGGGGCAGAGGGGCGGGGATGGGCCTGTGGGGCAGGGCGGTGGGGGCCCGGGCAGGTCCACACCCCCTTTCAGTCCATGGAGGTCTGGACAGCTGGGGTGGGCAAGGGTGTCCCACCCACTGCGGGCCCGCGTGACTGGTGCATGTGAGCCGCAGCTAATCTGCCCTCGGGGGAAAATGACCAGAACCAGGGAGCAGTCGGTGGCCCAGAACGAAGTCCCCACACCCAGGCACGAGCCTGCCGGGACAGGGGACACGCGGGCTGCAGATGCAGGGCCTTCCCTGGGCGCCTGGTCCCTGTGGGTCCCCGTCACTCAGAGAAAGGCGTGCGCGGTGAGCGCTTCCACTGCTTGTTGCCCATCTGTCCTAATGGGGAAGGGGGGCCATTCACGATGAACCTCCATGTGACGTGCCCTCTCGTGTGTGTGACAGAGGTCACCTGCAGCCCCCTGGCACCAGCACTCAGCCTCTAGACACCGAGGCGGCGTGACTTTTCTTCCCGGAAGTAAAAATGAACCACTGAGATTCTGTTGGTTCTGTCACCCCCCGCCTCGGGTCCCGGGAGGGCGTCCTGCCGATTTTCCTGCTGCGCGCTGGGTCTCCCCTCCTGACCCTGCCCGCCGCCACACCCCGCCAGACTCTGCCCCGCTCTCTCCCTACAGTCGACGGCCGGTGGAGCCCCTGGTCCCCGTGGTCCGCCTGCTCGGTCACCTGCGCGGGGGGCTTCCGGGAGCGGACGCGCGTGTGCAACAGCCCTGAGCCACAGCACGGAGGGAAGGCCTGCGTGGGGGACGTCCGGGAACTCCAGATGTGCAACAAGAGAGGCTGCCCCGTGGGTGCGTGCTGGCGTGCGTGCCTGCGTGCGTGAGGGGCGTGGCCCCTGCAGTCTGTCCCGCAGCCTCAGGGGCCTGTGGAGCAGCCACTGGTCTTTCCTTCCGATTAAGGGCGGAAAATATAAAGACGACAGGGAAAGACAGACTGGCTGTGGGCGCAGAGAGCTAACCACGCCGGGTCCCCTCGTTGTGCACGAGGCCAGTGAGGCCCAACATGGCCTGCCGCCCGGCCATGCGCGATGGGGACGGGAGCCTCGGGCCTCTGCGTGCCAAGGTCCCGTGCGCATCACGTTCTTCATTCACTCGGATTCTGCACAACCGCCCCCAGTGCCTAATGGCACCAGGGGGGCCTTGTGGTGCCGCCAGGGTCTAATCTGTGTCACCGCGGCGCTGGGCTTGGGGCGACCGCCCGACCGGCCACAGTCCTGACCTCTCTGCACCCCCGCGCAGATGGCTGCCTGTCCAACCCCTGCTTCCCTGGAGCCAACTGCAGCAGCTTCCCCGACGGCTCCTGGTCCTGTGGCTCCTGCCCGGTGGGCTTCCTGGGCAACGGGACCCACTGCGAGGACCTGGACGAGGTGGGTGCCGGCCTAGCAGGGTCCTCGGTGCGATGAGAGGTGGCGGGCTCATGTCTGCTGTCCCCACAGTGTGCCCTGGTCGCCGACACCTGCTTCTCCACGGCCAGCAAGTCCCACCGCTGCGTCAACACCGAGCCCGGGTTCCACTGCCTGCCCTGCCCCCCACGCTACAAAGGGACCCAGCCCTTCGGCGTTGGCCTTGAGGCCGCGCAGACGGAGAAGCAGGTGAGTGGCGGGGGCCCTCCGTGTGGTGTCCAGCTTCCAAGCCGTCAGCCAGGACCTGGGACCGTGGCAGGCAGGGGATAGAAGGGAAAGGGCGACGTTAGGGGGGCGGCAAGGGCTGGTGGTCCCGCCGTCCGCCATCATGAGCTGGTTTGTCGGGGAGCCGCGCTCAGGTGTCTCACACAGCGTCCACGAGGGCCAGGTGCCCCACGCGGTCAGTGGGGGTTTCAGCACGCCTGGCCACACTCAGTGGTGGTGCCGAGGTGGCTCCCAAAGGACCTGAGTCCTGAGAATCTGGTGTGGCCCAGGGGGGTCCCTGCCTAGGAGGTCCCCCTGTTCCCGCCCCCCTGTCCCCCCGGCCGAGCACGTGGCCTCAGACCCTCCCATCAGGTGTGGTCCTTACTGCCAGGTGTGTGAGCCCGAGAACCCATGCAAGGACAAGACCCACAGCTGCCACCGGCACGCAGAGTGTATCTACCTGGGCCACTTCAGCGACCCCATGTACAAATGCGAGTGCCAGACGGGTTACGCAGGCGACGGGCTCATTTGCGGGGAGGACTCGGACCTAGACGGCTGGCCCAACAAGAACCTGGTCTGTGCCACCAACGCCACCTCCCACTGCACCAAGGTGAGGGCACGATCAGGCTGCCAGGGATGGAACTCCCTCATCGTCTCCGACACATGGTCAATTGCTATCCGGTGGTGGCAGGAGCGAGTGACCACAGTTGGGGGTCCGAGCGGAGCTGGGGGTCTGAGGTCACGGTGTCTGCAGGGAAGCGCTCCCTCCGGAGCTGCCAGCTGCAGGTGGCCCTAGGGCTTCCCCAGCGGTGGCCGTCCCCCTCTACTCTCTGCTCTGGTCCCTGGGTACCTGTCCTATCCCCCGAATCGCTCTGGCAAGGATACATGTGCTTGTGCTCAGGGCCCAGCTGGACGCTCTAGAGAAACTTCTCCTTTTAAGAACCATCACTCCACATGCCTTTAGTTGTCTGAGGTGACATTCACTTGTTTGCCAGACAAAGTAACATTTGTAGGTTCCAGAGATCAGGATGTGGCCCTTGTTTTGGGAACCACCGCTCAGTCCACTGTACAAGGTGTCCCAAAAGGTTTCAGTGATGTTTTGTGTCTTAACAGCTTCAGAAATGTGAACAATACAAATGTGCAAAAAGCATCATTTGCAAATATTAAGCAAATTCACCTCTATGACACCCATACCAGTTCATTCTCATGGCTTGAATAGTCACGTTTCCACGGCCGTTGCCTTCTCCATCCGCCAAGGTCAAGGGGGCAAGTGCTGATGGAAACCCAGGCGTCTGGCTCTGAAGTGACTGGGTGTGTCCCCCGCCCCGCCCCCGCAAGCTCGGGTGTGCAGCCTGGCAGGACCGCCAGGAAGGGGTGCTGCGCATGTGAGGGTTGGCAGGCGTTTCTGTGAAGGGTCGGCCACAGCCTGGGTGTCACGGCACGGAAAACAGATGGGCCCGTGAAGCTAAGATGCTAACAGGACACGCTACATTTTTGTCAACTTTTGTGGAATTTCAGACGGGAATTTAGTCACTTAAAAAATGACACATTACAACCCCCAGCTGTAAGCGTCCCTACGGGGGTGAATCGGCGCCAAAGCAGTACTGTGAGTGGAGGCCTCACACCCGACCCGAGCAGCTCCTGGCGCGTCCATGGCAGGGGCACCTCGGCAGCCCCACCCTCCAGGTGGTGTGAGAGGGGGCTCACACGGGGCCCGGGGGCCCAGCCTCTGCAGGGACACGGACCTGTGTGGGCCGTGCTGATCCTCTTGGGGGCCGCAGGCTTCACCTCGTCTCTCGGGGTGTTGCTAGTCTCTCACGAGGCTGGTGTCTGAGCAGCTCCGTTCAACTTGTAACACAGGCGGACGTGTTTCATGAGGCCCCTGCCCTCCTGGAGGAGCTGAGCTGGGCAGTGATTGGGAGGCTGAGCCTCGGGTTCTGAGCGGCCAGCGCACAGTCACCGGCTCCGGCCCTCCTGGCTCAGGAGGGTTGACGGGGTGGGAGATGGGCTTCCCAGGGGTTGAATTGAAGGTCACGGGGAGGCGAGGGGATGTTGAAGGCTCTGTCCTCGTCCCCGTTTTCTGAGACAACTGTTTCTCATCAGGTGTTTCGCAGCCTCACAGGGTCCTGGGCTCAGGACCCGGCGTTTTTGTCTCGACCCTGTAGGAGCCGTGACATGACGTCCAGGGCAGCCCTGGACAGGAAACTGTAGTGCTTCCTTGCTCTGTGCTCAGTGGGGATGGGCGTGTGACGTGGGCGTCTCTGCTGTCCCCATGGCCTTCGTGGCCCGACCTCCTGAGTGCAGGGCTCCCTGGACGTTCCCATAACCATGCACTTCCTCCGATTACAGGACAACTGCCCCCTGCTGCCCAATTCGGGGCAGGAGGATTTTGACAAGGATGGCATTGGTGATGCATGCGATGACGACGACGACAATGACGGTGTCAGTGATGAGAAGGTCAGAGGTCGGGGGGCGGGACTGTCTGAGCTCCTGCTCTGGGGATTGGGAGCAGGGGTCAGCGGATGGGCGCTCGTACTAAACGGTCGCCTCGAATTGTCGTGCTGGGTGCTCCTGCCAGAGTTGTCCTCAAGTCACCCACGGAGGACGCTGGTCCTTCATGGGTGGAAAGGGAGCGGCCGGAGTCCCGGCCGTCTGGGGTGCTCTGTGAGAATCCTTTTTAGCTGTTCTCTCGTCATGGCATAAGATGGATGTGTCGGCCCTCCTCCTGGTGGGTGGGGCTGCTCCTGAAACAGCGACAAACGTGCCCTCGTGGCAGTATTTGGGTGGCACCATTTTCAGAGTAAACTGTTTGAAAGGTAAACGATTTGACACCGTGCACGGCCCAGCACCAGTGGGGTAAGACGACACCTGACTTCCACTGACCCACCAACTCCTCCATTAATCCATTCGCTCGCTGGACACACGTGTGTCTGTCTTCACCATGAAGCACGTGGTTCGTCACCTCTGCTGTAGAAAATCTCGGCATCCCCGACGGGGGCAGGCGCATGTGTTGCTATAATGTGGCCCAGCGCTGGGCGTGCGCCTGGCCGGGCTCACCCTCGACTGCTTGGGGCGCGTGGCGCACCCGTCGGTGAGCAGCCCAGCCAGGGCTCCCATGCTGCTGCTTAAATCCTTTCTCTGCTCCTTTGCCAGGACAACTGCCAGCTCCTCTTCAACCCTCGCCAGTTCGACTACGACAAGGACGAGGTTGGGGACCGCTGTGATAACTGCCCGTACGTGCACAACCCTGCCCAGATCGACACGGACCACAACGGCGAGGGAGATGCGTGCTCCGTGGACATCGACGGGGACGGTCAGTGCGGCTCCTTCGGCAGATGGATTTAAGGCTCAGCCAGGACCTTAGGTGGCAAACGTCCCCTTGGTGTGTGCTGGGCGCGCTCAGGTTCACCTTCACGCCACGTAAGGTCGGGTGGTCCTCTAAACCGTCTTCACAGAGCCTAGCGGACTGCCCTCAGACCACGATGGCCCGGCGTCCCCTTTCTTGGGCACTGGCTCGGGCGCCTGTCCCGGCACCTGCTCTAACACACCCCGCCCACAGCCCTGAGAGCCCAGCTCTCCCACCGCCACTGCTCGGGGTGGGTCCGGAGTTCGTCTCTGTCTGGGGCGCACCTTATTTCTCTCCATTCTTTGAATCAGGCATTGCAAAGCACCCCGGGTCCCAGGTACCCACGGACAGGAACCTCTGATACCGCTGGGCTGACCTTTTACCCGTGGTCCCGGTGCCCTGGGGACCAGCCCCCGACTTGGGCACAGAGCCTGGCTACCGCTCACAGCCACAGCGTGCGGTTCGCCCTCACCCACGTGTTCCCTGGCACACCTTGCATGACACCGACCGGCTCCCTGGCTCTGGGACAGGGTCTGGCCTGCTGGTCTCTGGGGCTCCGGGCTGCTGGGGTGTCTCCCCCAGACCCAGCAGCCTCAGGGTCCTTTCTTGTCTACCCCGGGCCAGGGTTGAACCTCCCCAACCCCCCACCCAATCTCGTCTTTTCCTCTGGCACCTGGTTGGGGAGGTTTGCTGCCTAGTTGCTGATGGCGGTGTCGTTGTGGCCCACTGTGGACCCGTGTCTCTAAACAACTCAAGTCGCGGTGGGATCCATGATCAGTTTCCAGGTTTCTTGAAATGAGGTGATAAATACACCTGAAGACCTGCGAATCCGCCACTGTTCCTCTCCCACCCACGTGGGGTGGGTGACAGGGCCACAGGGCTAGGAGCCGTCACACCCAGGCCCCAGGCCACAGCCTCTGAATGGATGTTGGGGACCGCACAGCGGTGACTCAGGCTAGCCCAGCGACGCTCGGTAGCCCCCTTGGGTGGCCTTATCCAGAAAACTCCAGGAGCTAGCTCTATTTAAAACGGAGGAAATTTGAAAGTTAATGGGAAAAGCCACATACGTTCTTCCAGAATTCTGACACTGTTCATGTCGCACCGCAGTTCCAGATCATTCTCGTTCAATGAAAGCTCAGCTGTAAGTTACGTCATGCGACAGGGAGGCAGCATGTCTTTGCTGAACGCCACCGCCTTCCCCTCCCCCCATATCCCTGCAGATGTCTTCAACGAGCGAGACAATTGTCCCTATGTCTACAACACTGACCAGAGAGACACGGATGGCGACGGTGTGGGTGACCACTGTGACAACTGCCCCCTGGTGCACAACCCCGACCAGGTACTGGGTCAGTGTGTCTGTGAGCTGGAGGGGATGGGGGCCTTGACAGCCACAGACCGGCATGGCCCCATGGGTTTCCGCCAGCTCTGCCAGCACATGACGGCATGGGCCCTTTAGTCATTTTAATTGGAAACACTTACTGAACTGCACTCTACACATGGCCCTTGCATCTCGGTGGCCTCCAGCCAGATGCACAGATGCTCGGCCGCGTGGTCCGAGGGGACACTGTGTCCCCATCTAATCATCTCTGCGTGTCCCTGACTCAGTCCAGCATGGCCTTTGGAAAACACGAGGGAGAACATGACGTGGCTGTAGCTCACACAGCACAGGGTGGGCAAGAGGGGGTTTGCTGTTGTGAGTACGTGAGACAGTTTATTCTTGGGTCACAATTTATTAGCTACTGTGTTGTTTCCCGTGTGCACAGGACCCTGTGCACTGCACCGGGCGATGTCACAAGGAGAATGGATTCTGAGTGGCTTGCCCCCGTCTCCCTTAGGGGCAGGAACCCACAGTGGGGGTGGGGTGGGGAGGGAGGCCTGGACTCCCCGCTGCTGTGTGCAGGCAGCGGCATGACCTGGGGGGCCAGCCCCCACCCACAGCGTGGCTGACCGCGGGTGGGTGACGCAGCCCGGCGCCCGCCCCCTGGGCGCAGGCTCAGCGCCGCTGCCATTGTGGTCTGTCTCCAGACTGACGTGGACAACGACCTCGTGGGAGACCAGTGTGACAACAACGAGGACATCGATGAGGACGGCCACCAAAACAGCCAGGATAACTGCCCCTACATCGCCAACGCCAACCAGGCCGACCACGATGGTGACGGCCGGGGCGACGCCTGTGACTCGGACGACGACAACGATGGGGTGCCGGACGACAGGGACAACTGCCGGCTCGTCCCCAACCCCGGTCAGGAGGACTCGGACGGTAGGTGGCAAGGCCTGGGCCTGGGGAGCTGCATCTCTTGCCAGCCCCGCCCGGCACCCTGCAGCTTCCACTGGGTGTCGTCACCCTCGGATGCTGGTCCACACATGTCCACGTGTGTTAGGAAATGCTAAGTCCCAGCCTCGACTGGATGTTTGACATGTTTGCTGCTCTCTGTGCAAAATGCCAGAGGCAGAGAGGCCGATCCCCACAGCCCGGGGACCCTCCCGGAAGCCGCAGGGGGGCTTTGCAAAGAACAGATACCTGCAGCCGCTCCTCAGGGTGCACTCACGGCTCCAGCGGGGACACCCTGCTCTTTTCCCAGGACGGAGACTGGGGGCGGGGCTGACGCGCGCGGGAGGTGGCCCGGGGCCTCTAAGGCTCCTTGCGCATGAGCGTGTGCTGCTGAATGGAAAGGACAGCGGCTGAGGACAGTGATGGGAACTCGGCGTCTTTCCCTCCTTTGGAAGCAGCAGGCACTCACCTGGGTCCTGATGACCAGGCACTGGGTGCTGTGTCGGGGCAGCATCCCGTCCCCTGTCCACTCGGGGACTGGGGCACACCGGACCCCTCCCAGCACTTCAGTGGGAAATTTTTTTTTTTTTAATCTTTATGGGCGCTTTATTCAAATGGCTGGTGATCTGGGAAGATGGTGGGATAGGTGCCCTCAGAAACCATCTTCTGGGAAATTTGACAAGCAGCTTCTGAAAAAGGGAAGTCCCCGCCTCCCCGGGGATAGCCGTGGACAGGGCAGGAGTGCTGCCAGAGGCGGTGAGAGAGGTTCCGGAAAACACTAAAAAACAAACGCCGATGTTCTGGCCCATGACTTGCAGCCACTCAGGTGTTGTACAGAGCCAGGTGAGAACCCTCGGTGACCCCTTCTCCCCAGGGGACGGTGACGCCAGCAGTCTTCGCTGAAGTGTCACCTCAGCGTCGTAGAGATTACAAGCATTGACCCATGAAACACAAGCTGCCTCCCTGGGCTTCCGCAGAATCGCGAGCTGAGTTTTCTCAGACGTGGGGTGGGTGGCAAGCCGTGTCCTGCTTTCTTGTTTTTCTTCTTGTCCGTGGTGACAGGTGATGGGCGGGGAGATGCTTGTAAGGACGACTTTGACAATGACAGCATCCCGGATATCGATGATGTGTGTCCCGAGAACAATGCCATCAGTGAGACCGACTTCAGGAACTTCCAGATGGTCCACTTGGACCCTAAGGGCACCACTCAGATCGACCCCAACTGGGTCATCCGCCACCAGGGCAAGGAGCTGGTGCAGACGGCAAACTCTGACCCCGGCATCGCCGTAGGTGAGCCTCCGGGACCCACGCGTCCCTCCCGCTGCCGGGCCTGGGGCCCTGGCCGCTCTTTGAGCCATGGGGATGGGGTGAGTGGGTCCTTCTGGGGGCTCCGTCCCCGCACGGCCTATAAACCTCCTCCCTCAGCATGCACATCGGCCTCTCCTAAACCTCCGAAATGTCATTTTCAGGAAGCCACCTGCCATTTTTTAAGAACTTGGGCCGCAAGTGCTCATGTAAGGCGGCGACACTCTTCCATTGCTCCCTGGGTCAGATCTGAAACCGCGAACTCCCGCTCACTTGGCTCGTGTCACCGTGACAGAAGCTGAGTCGGGCGGAGAGCACAGCTCCACTGGTCCCCGAGCTCTGTGGGGCACTGAGGGGCTGGCCCAGACCACCTGTGTCTCACGACTGCTGTTCCCACTGTCACCCAGGTTTCGATGAGTTTGGGTCGGTGGACTTCAGCGGCACGTTTTACGTCAACACCGACCGGGACGATGACTACGCTGGCTTTGTGTTCGGCTACCAGTCCAGCAGCCGCTTCTATGTGGTCATGTGGAAGCAGGTGACCCAGACGTACTGGGAGAACCAGCCTACCCGCGCCTATGGCTACTCGGGCGTGTCGCTCAAGGTGGTCAACTCCACCACAGGCACCGGCGAGCACCTGCGGAACGCGCTGTGGCACACTGGGAACACAGCGGGCCAGGTGAGGGCGGCGTGCCACTGGCCGCGCGGGCTCGGCTCTGGGGGAGCAGCCCCGCCCTCCTGGGGTTCCGCACACTGCGGCACAGCCGGCCGTCGTTTGAGCGAGCCTCTCCCTCATCGAATGCGCCGTGCTGGTCCTTTCACAAACATGATTGGCGATCCTCTCGCAAGTTAAACACATTTCTGTCTCTTGCTAGAGACGAAGGGCTGCACTTGAAAGGCATAGGCGTTGCCCCAGGGCCCCAGCTCAGGAAGCGGAAGGTCTGGTGCTTGGACTCGGGCGTCCAGCTCAGTGACCGTGCTGGCGGCACTGAGTGCCATGTCCCATCGGGGGGTTTCGTCGGCACTAGCTGTTTATGCCATGGGTGTGAGTCGCTGGGATTCGTCGGCAGAGTAAACTAATTAGTTGCCAGTAAGTGTCATAAGTCCACGCCTAGGACTCAGTGCGAGTTGTGCTCATGAGGGATGTCGTCTCCTCAGGTTCGGACGTTATGGCACGACCCCAAAAATATTGGCTGGAAGGACTACACTGCCTACAGGTGGCACCTGACCCACAGGCCCAAGACGGGCTACATAAGGTGAGCACTCCGCGTCGCCGACATTGCTGTCAGGCGACTCTCATGCTGGAGACCGCGTTTCTGTTGGCCGGCACGTTCGAACATGAACGCGTGTCAGCCCGAGTGAATTCTAACTTGCACGTTGTTCTGGACTTTTTCCACTTTAAATGCCTTCTCTTTTCTGTCCTGGTTCTTCTGCTGTTGCTCACTAATTTAACAAAAGCAAAAACAAAGCTGTTGAAGAGAAAATGAGACTTGTCCTATTAAAGTGATGTGGAGGACGCTCCGCGTCTGTCCCCTGAGGACGTGTGCCTCCAGGTGAGGGGACAGGGGCAGTTAAGTGCCGCGTTGCTTGGAGAGCAGTCACATGTGCTGCTGATGCGTGAATGGCTCCGTTTAAAGTGCACCTGCGCCCAGAACGTGCACAAACATCAGTCCCACAGAATCTCGTTCCCCCGGCGTGACGGCACTTGTGCTGGGTTTTGAGTGAAACAAAACGCAGCTTAAATTTAAGTGACCTCGAAAAGCTAAGCCTGGCCAACAAGCACACGGCACGGTCGGCATCTTCACAGACATGCAGCGCAGTTTCAGTGGCCCGTGTCCCTGCCCCCGGGCTCCCGCTGGCCGGGGAGTCGTTGGGTGCCAGTCCTGTCCTGTGTATGTCCCTGGAGCCCCTCCTGGCTTGTGGTTAGTGGGGACACAGCAGAGAGCTCTGGCTGGCCCATCTGTCCTGGTAGAAGGGCTGCTGCCGGCTCCAGGGCGGGGCCTGGGGGGGAGCAGTGCTCGCCGTCTGGACCGTTCTCGGCTCTGAAGGGCGGGGGTGACAGTGAGGCCCACCTGCACGGGGACGGTGGGGTCGGGGAGCTGCGGAGGGAAGGAGGTTGCGGGGGATGTGGAATCACTGCAGCTCCTTCTCTGCTGAATGAACTTCCCAGGGTCCACGGTCTCCCTCCTCCTTTCCCCTCCCACAGGGTCTTAGTGCACGAGGGGAAGCAGGTCATGGCGGACTCAGGACCCATCTATGACCAAACCTACGCCGGCGGGCGTCTGGGCCTGTTTGTCTTCTCCCAAGAAATGGTCTATTTCTCAGACCTCAAGTACGAATGCAGAGGTGGGTGTGAGGACACGTCGGCCCAGAGGCGGGGAGGGGCCACGTGCCCGTCCCTCCGTGGAGGTGCCTCGGCTGCGCAATAAGCCGATGGCTCATCCGGAGCAGCGCTTCGAGTGGCCAGCCTGAGGCGCTGTTGTTTGTCGGTGTATTCGCTATTGAGTGTGGCTGCCTTTGGTAAGGCAGATATATTGCGGTTTCTCATGGGCCCACCCCCCGCACGGCGCTGCTCTGTGGGTCCCTGGACCTCCTACACCTCAGGCCCCTTGTGGGCCTTTGTATCGTGAGCCGGGAAGGGAAGGGGGGTGGGGCTCCGTTATTGCCCCACAGGGGTGTCTGAATCAAAACCGCACACACCTGGAGGGGAACACGCGCCCCTCCAGTCTAATTCCGCACCTTCCCACGGACGCGGACATGCGCCCTTGCGCAGACGAGGTAAGGAAGACCCGGTGGCACTTCTCCAAACCTGGTGTGGAAGCCAGATGCCAAGGGCAGGTACTAGGGAAACACCCGAATCTTGATTTGTCCTCTTGCCCCTGGTGGCGCTCATGCCTGCCCGTTGGGTGGGCCATCTGCCCCCGCCTCCCTCTCCTTCCCCACATGTGCGTCTGCACCCCTGTATCCATCCAGCCATGTTGTGATGTCTTTTTTTAAATTAAAATAATGTATTTCAGGTTACAGGTAAAATAAAACATGATGAAGCCACGGCCCTGTCCCCCTAACCACTCGCTGTCTTCTGTAGATGTGTGAGCCGGTTTTGCCGCGCCTCCCACGCGTACTGTAGACGCTGGTACCCCGACACCTCGTCCATCCTGGTCCCCCGGCTTCTCCCGCTTTAGCAGCGTCTTCTGTTCTTGACCTCCACCTGTGGTTCTCAGCCCCAGGGGCCCTCGGGGTACATGGCAGCGGGACCCAAAGATGAACATACGACCCAGCGCTGGGACAGCGATGACACGCGAGACTGTGTGGAGTGACCGCTGACAAGACACGACGTTTTTTCTTATTTGTCTCAAAAGAATGTTGTTTACGTATAAAATGTAATTCCTTTCTGTACTTACGTGTATGTGGGGCCGATGGGGTTGTCGTGCGTGAGGCGTCATCAGACCTGAAGAGGGACGATGTCACACACGACGTCCGCCACCGGCAGCCGCCACCACGGCGCTCAGGCTAGGACAGCTCCACGGGGACGCGTCCCGTTAGGTCCCTGAGGAACCGGGCTCGACTCGAGTCTGAAGCGACGCTCGCAGGGACGGGGCCAGGCAATTGCAGGCATGGGTGCGAGAGGCCCGTGAGCTCAATGGGACTTTGAAAATGATCCCACAAACAGGTGAAAGCCCCTCCCCGACTCTTCTGCCATGAAAGCCCCCCAATTGGCGGAGATGGGTTTTCTCCAAGAAGGAATGTCCTGCTAAAAGGCTCGGCCATGGGTTGGATGGGGGCCCGGCGAGGCCGCCCCGGGGGACTGTCTGACGGGGCACGGTGCCCTCCTGCACGTTGTCTCAGGCATGAGCGCACTCAGCCGGCTGCCACCTGCCCCCACATGCCAACGACCAGAGGTTGGCGCGATCTCTCTGTCTCTGCTCCTGGAGACCAGACGAGCAGACCCGTCAGCCGCGCACATGGGCACCAGGTCCCTGGTCTGGGCAATGACACCGGGGATGTCGCTTTGACCCAGTTCGGTAACATGTTTCATTAAGGTTCCAATTATAAATGCTGTGCTGATATTTATTGAAAGAACACAGAATATAGCTCCTTTCCACAATAACTTATTTTAAGTCTGCCGAAGAACACGTGCAGTATAATTTCTAGAAATAGGCATATAACTAGTATAGAATAATATAAAGTTCCAGCAAAAGATCTTTCTGTCAAAAGTACAAGGCTTGATAATTTATGTTGTCAGAGTAGAGCATGCTGTAAAATGTGGAATAAATAAATGATAATGAGAGTTTATAATGGAACCTTAATATATACTTTTGCCAGTGATTTTCCTTCAACATTCCTTCCTGCTACCGATCTGCTGTGTAGAGGGTTTTAAGTCTTTGACGGGCGAGGCAGTTGGCAGAGTCCTGCCGGACCCACCCACGCCGCCGACCGGCCACCAGGTTTGGTTCGTTTCGCTTTCAGCTGTGCGATCTTCCTGCAGGGGTTTCGTCAGAGAAGTCGGCCTTGTCCGACTGGGGCAAGTCTTTCCATTCTATTAATAGTGATCTCATTTTGATGTCAAATAGAGAGAATTCATAACTTTTGTCTGAGCTCTCATGTTTCACTTGATAAAGTTATGTTTGTTGCTTTTTTTGAAGTTGATTTCTTTCGTTTTGCTGCACTTTTTGCTTTTTGCGTGGACCTGTCTTCCCAAGATGACAGGGTTGGAGACGTCGTTACATTCACGGGTGGCGGGGGTGCACGCTCTCCGCGTCGGTGGCGTGGGCCGAAGGACACAGGGTGTGGGGTGATGTGAATATTTACAATGTACCATAGTTTTTGTAAATTATTTATGATTTTTTAAACAGACTTCTCGTACACATTGATGAAACACCATCTGTTCTGCCAAAGACTGTAAATACTTATTTATTTGTTCACATGGTCAACATTTCGCCACAGACACCCTGCATTTAGCTAGAATCTCATGTTTATACTTGGAAGGTTAATAACAGAAAATAAATTGTAAAAAGGTTTTCTATAAACGAATCTCTCTCCCTTTTTTAAAATACGAAGGGTCCCTACCCAGGGCTGGGGAGAGGGGAAACCCCAGCAGGAGACCTGCCATTTCCCTCCCGGGGACGCGGCCGCGCCCATCGGCCGCTCTCGGCATGACGCGTGTTTTGGGCCCTCCCGCCGCTTCCCACTGTCAAAGGAGAGCAGAGCGATGCCGTGAATTCTAGCAAGATCACCGGAAAGATTCGGAAAAACGTAGCAGCAGGAGGGACCCACTCAGCACCCGCTGCACCCCTGCCCCCTCGTTCCTGCCAGAGGCCACAGGGAGGACTCACGTCAGACCGTGGCGTGGGGTGGAAGCCAGCTCGGTCCCCAGGTGGCGGCTGTGACAGCACCGGTGTCCAGGGGTCTCTCTGCAGGCCTGACGGCTCTGGGGACGTTTGAGAAGATGGGAGAGCAACACAGAGAGGGGTTCTGAGGACAGGCGGGCATGAAAATTTGGCCAAGATTACGAGTGAGTCAGACAGTGAAGCAACAGGAAAGGTTGTGGGAAGTGGCTGGGCCTGTGACAAGAAGAGCGGGGGAGAAGCAGGACCTCCTCCCTCTCCTGTCAATCAAGGAGCCTCTGAAAAATTCAGAAATGAGAGTAGAGGGAATGATTTAGGGGGATGAGGGGCAGCCAATGGGAAGGGGCTTGATGCCAATTTTACTCATGAAACAAAAATTTGTTTAACAACGATGCTTAGATGTCAGGCATGGAAACGGGATACGCTTTTCCATACGTTAGGCATTTTTTGGTCATTCGTTGAAATGTACTTGTGTTCTGGCTGCTGGGCCCCTGGACCCGGGATGGCGGTCTCAGGACCGCTGTCTTCCAGGACTTCCCGTGTGTGTCTGTGACCTGACACAGGAACGAGGGCCCCCAGTATGTGATGACTTCATTGAGAGGACGTCACGCAGGGCTCTTGTGAGGCAAGGCCTGTGCATGGGGCGTGGACGCCCACCCGCATGGTCCCCAGGCCTGAGAGCACTTGACCCTCCGCCTTCCATTTGCCCAAAAGGGTTTTCTGGGCTGTGACTTCACGCTGAGGAGGCAGTCTGACCACAGGAACTGGTCACCCAAAGGGTCGATTTTGGAAAACAAAAGCAAAAACAAAAAACTAGAAAGAGGAGAAAATGTTAGCACAAGGAATGTTGGTTGTATTTCATTTTATGTGCTATTTCTTTGCTTTCAAGTCGTTATTTATCACACAGATTCGTTTTGCTGTTCAGTAAATTCACTTTTCTATTTGTGAAAACTGTTAGTCTTGGTTGGGACAGAACACACATGATGTTTCCTATTTAAAAAATGGAATTATTTTTCTTTTTATACAGTTTCAGGAACAAATCACATTGTTAAACAAAAATACGGGGAACATAGGTACAATGGAATGCTACTCGGTCATAGGAAAAGGTGAAATGCTGCCATTGGCGACACTTCAGAGGGATTTTGAGGCTATCGTGCTAAGCGAAATAAGTCAGAAAAGTCGAGAACCATATGATCTCACTCATATGTGGGATATAAAACAGAAATGAACAAACAAGACAAGCAAACAAACGAAAACCCATAGACACAGACAACAGTGCGTGGTGACCAGAGGGAAGGGGGCCATAAAAGGTAAAACGGGCCAAATACATGGTGACGGAAGGAGACTGCACTGTGGGCGGTGGGCACACAGCGCAAGTATGAGATCATGTATCACAGAAATGTCCACTTGAAACACACGATTTAACCAATGTCACCCCAATAAAGTTAATAATAAAAAAGGATAGTAACTATATTTGGGTATATGTACCACAGACTGTTCAATGATTTATATTTTGCATGTTATTTAATATCACACACGCACACACATGTACACACTATGTGCCACACGAAGACAAAACCTCTTCACAGGGAGCGATTTCCTTGGAGGGTCTTATCTCGCAGATCAGAAAGATAGCACTTCAGGTGATGCGTTCGGCCACCCTGGCAGGGAAGAAGGAGGCGGCCTCGGGCGCTGTCAGACTGCGGGCCCCGCTGCACTTGCCGTGGCGATCAGCCTGGATCAACCCGGCACAGGACCGCTGACCTGGTCGAGGCTCAGGTCCTGTGTCCACGGACGGGGGTGTGCCGGGTGCTCGGCCAGCCGTTCCCGAAGCACATTCAGGTGGCGAGTGATCTTTCGAGGCTGTTGCATGTGACTTGATAAAGAATGTGACATCTGACTATTGTAAAATCCATCACTGCCGTGCAAAATATCTCATTCCCAAGGCTTCCCGAGCAATTCCTTTCAATCCCCAAGCTCTTCTCTAAGGCCCGTATCTTTCTGGGTTTAAAAAAATGGGTGTGACCCTTAAACTTACACAATGTTACATGTCAATTATGTCGCAATAGAGCTGAAAGAAATGGGGATTCAGCAAAGTTGAAGAAAATAAGATCAGTATGAAAACAAGCCACTGTGTTTCTACCACCCTCAATAAGGAATGGAAAGGGAAATTGAGAAAGCAGTTCCATTTACAACAGCATCCAAAGTAACAAAACACCGAGAGGTGACTTCAAGCGAAGAGGTGAAAGGCTCTTATAATGAACTACTGAAAGAAATTAACAGAAAGCAAAATAAGTGGAAAGACCTCACGCTTATCGATTGGGAGATATCGTGCTGTTAGGATGGCGCTGCAGACTCGGTGCAGCTTTTATTGCAATTCCAACAGCCTTCGTGCAGAAACAGAAATGACTCTCAGATTCAAGGGCGATTCCAAGGGCCCTGAAAAGCCAAAGCAACCCTGGAAAGCAAGACCAGATTTGTAGGACTCACATTCCCTGACTTCAAACCTTCCCGCAGAGCTGCAGTATTCAAGACAAGGTGGTGCTGGAATCAGCGAAACAGAACTCCGAGTCCAAACTAAACCATACGCTTGCGGATAATTCATTGTCTTACATGGTCCCAAGACCAGTTAGTGAGGAAGGAGGGGGTCTCTTTCTGCTGCCAATGGAAATCGGCCTCTTCCACAGGGTCGTGAGGAGAGCATTGCAAGGACCCACGCACGGGAGACGGTGCTGTGGCAAGATGGGTTATTCATGTGGAAATCTGCCCCTGGGTGTCTGGTGTCCCCCTTCTCCATCCTCCATGGAAAAAGTCCGACCATGTCCTTAGCGAGGCCAAACTAAAGGCCAGTGTCCACTTCACCCTGCAGCTGAGTCCTTCGGAGCCCACGCCACCTGCAGCCGCCCACATGGCCCCTAGACCCACATGGTTGTGTGTGTCCTCAAGCAACAGAAATAGAGAGAGGGAGAGACAGAGAACGCACGAACAAGTGGGCAAGTGTGGGCCGCTGAGCGGGAGAGGGCTTCTTTGTTCCCCTGGGGTTATAGCCGGGAGCTTTTTCAAAATAACCAATCCACGTCCCAAGCTTCCAAGGGCTCCAGATGAGTCCACACCCTCTAGTTAGAGTGACAGGCCTCTGTGGTCAGGCTCCTCCCTCTGTGCTGTCCCCCAAGAGCCTGCCACTGGCGGGCAGACAGGGTTCTGGGGAGGCTTCCCATGCTCTCAGGATCCCGTCCCCATGGTGGCGGTTCCCTGCAGTGTGGGAATGAGCCTGTCACTGCCGCGGCTTTCTGGCTAAGCTCCCAGGCTCCTGCCCCCCAGTGTACTGGGCTCACTGTCCAATTCCCTTTGCTCCCTTTCTTATTAATGATTAGCTAACTACCTACAGCAACATTTCCTCTTGCACAAGAATAAAGTTGACCCCTACTTCACATTGTATACAAATTAACCTAAAATAAGCAACCAAAACGTAAGAGTAAAACTACAAAACTCAGCTAAAAACATGAGTAAATCTTGATGACCTTGGATTGGACGATGGATTCTTAAATATGACACTAAAAGCACAAGCAACAACAGAAACAGTAGATAAGTTGGTCTGTCTCAAAGCAAAGAAATACTTTGTGTGTCAAAGGACGTCGTCAAGAAAGCAAAAGGACAAGTTATCGAATGGGAGGAAATATTTACAAATCACGTATCCGATGAGGGTCTGGTGTCCAGATTATATAAAGAATTCTGACCACCCAACAACAAAAAGACAGAAAACTCAATTAAAAAAATAGGCAATGGACTTAAACGGGCTTAAACATTCTTCCCAGGAAGATATAGTCTACGAAGAGACGACAGGCACGTGAAACTGTGCTCAACGTCATTGGTCATCAGGGAAACGCAAGTCAAAGCCACCGCGAAACATCCCTTCACACCCACTAGGATGGTTACAATTAAGACCAAGTCAACGCGCGTTAGCAAGAATGTGGAGAAAGCAGAACGAATGGCCGGTGGCGACACGAGGCCGGCCCGGTGCTGCAGAACCCGCCTGGGGGCCCCTCCCAAGGCCGGGAGTTAGCCGCCGAGGCGCCGCGTGATGCAGGGCCCCCCCCCGCCCCCCTCCCCGGGGCCGACGCTGAGAGGGCCCCGAAGAGCAACTCGAAAGGCGCTCTGTCCCGGCGCGGCCGAGGCACCGCGGTTGTACAACGCTGTGAGTGAACCAGACGCCACCGAGTTGTACACTTAAAAGCGGTTCTGCTGCAGAGAGCTCATCCCAGCTAGAGAAGCGGGGACAGCGGGAAGCGCACCGTCGGAGCTGCGCACCTGTGAACGCGCCAGGCAGACGGACTGGCGGACTTGGTCTCGGACCGTCCGTCTCGTGGCAGCAAAGGTGTAAGGTCAGCAGGAGGCCGGGACCAAACACCTGCCCAGGCAGCCTCCCTCCTTCTCTCCGGTCTCTCTTTATTTCTGTCTCCCCCGCCAGCCCGCCAGTCCGGGGCGGCCCTCACACGGGAGAGCGGGCAAGGCGGGACTCGGTGGGGGGCGCGGACTCGGCGGCAGGGCAGCTGTGTTGTGACTCAAGTGGTTTCCCCTCCCGGGGTCTTGTTTTCCTCACTTGTACGATGGGACGGCGGTGCCTCCCCAGCTCCGTCGTCCTTGGCGGGACGGTGGCGGGAGGCGGGTGCAGTGTGGGCCCGTCCTCGGTGAGAGGGGAGCGAGGGGGGTAGAGCAGGGCTGCCTGGGGCGCCCTGCTTCTGGAGGGGCAGCGGGGGGCAGGGCGCGGCCCCGGGGCAGGGCTGTGCGATCTTCCAGGCGGGCCCAGCCTCCGCCGCGTGGGCAGCCCTCCCCAGGCCCTCGACGCCCACCGCATGACCGGATAAGTCATTAGTCACAGCTCTGAGGAGACTCGGGGGCTGGTGCCTGGATCCCCTGCCTCTGCTCGCACAGAGGAGCGGTGGGCCCTCGGTCGTCCTTTCTGCAGGCAGGCCTGCTGCTTCCCGTGGTGCCGAAGGGCTGCACGGTCCTGAAACGCAGAGGGAGGGTTGCACTGGGCTGCCCTGGGCCGCACGGAGCCTGTGCCTAGTGGAGCGGGGGGAGGGGGGTCCTGGGTTCCTGGCGGAGGCCCCGCATAGCTGCTTGCAGGAGGCGACAGCCAGGATGAGGAGCAGGGTTGGAGGTCACAGTGCACACGTGGCCCCATCGAACGCAGCCCGAGCCCAGGCAGTGAGGATTGCCTGTGTTAGGAAGAGATGAGGGTTTGGCTCAGACGCATTCGACTCATTCTAAGGAGAAAAGTAGCTAAAGATCTTTTGCGGAGCCGAGAGGGGCTGGCCCAGCGTTCGGAGTCAAGGCCCGGCGCTCCTCCCTCTTCCGTGGGACGTCCCCACGCCTCGTGCCTTCTCCTCGGCTCCATCATCTTTCCCGAAGCTCCCACTGGACTGTCCTGAAGGTCACCTCCCAGCCACGACAAGGCTCCCCTTTGCCAATGACAGTGAGGCGATCAGAGGTGCCCTTGGAGATGGAGGCGGCAGTGCCGCTGGCACTTCCAGCGGGCGCTGTGAGTGGATGCCCACGGCTGGGAGCTGAGGGGAGCAGGGGAGGCGGCCGGCAGAGAGACACCTGTTCTCAGGAAGGTCGGTCTCGGGAGGAAGGAGAAAAGCAGGGTGGTGTCTTAGGAAGCAGAAGTGAGAAGCCAATGACATGTGAGGATGGGGTGACGTGAAGGGAGGGGTGGAGGAGGGTCTGAGAGCAGGAGATGGACGAGGCGAGGAGAGAGCCCTCGGACGCAGGGTTCAGCCGTCGGGGCATGTTGGGAATGGTGGGGGTATTCCGAGCCTGGAGACGGGAAGACGGCCTGGGCCCCTGGCAGAGAAAACCTGTGGAAACTCAGGAGGGCAACCGAGGACATTCCCAACCTCAGTGTCACCTGGCACGGCACCCACAGCCCACCCTGTCTCTCGCAGGGGCACTGTGGCCCGTGGCTCCTGGTCCTGTCCGAGGGCTGAGCGGGCGGGCAGGGGGACAGGGAGACCCAGCCTTACCATGAAACCGGGGGCAGAGCAGGTTTCACCGGGTTTTCAGGACAAAGGAGACGCCAGAAGCCCGCGATCCTCGGGGACAGGCCGGGGCCTCGCCTCTGGTGTCGACACCCCGCCCTCCGCAGCCTGCTCGTTGTTTAGCAGCAAAACGATGAAAAGGAAATTGTTCTCGAATCCACTCCAGGCGGAGTGTGACATTTCAAACACGATTTGATCATAAAAGGCAGAACCAGAGCTTTCCTTCCCGCCGAACCCTAATAGCAGAGGAGCCGCTTCGGGCAGGGGGGATCCCCCTTCTCTGCAAATAAAGACCCTGAAGGGGAAGGTCGGCAGCCGGAAAATTGCGAGCCAAACATGGGAGGGGCCAGGATCCCTCACGTTATTTATTATGAACAAAATCCACTTTTGCAAAGGCAAACACTGCTTTGTACTGAGAAGCACCGGTTTTGAGACGCGAGTCCTAGGTCAGCGGTCTCCCTGCGTGAGGCCAAACCGTTCAGCCCGAGACCCCGCCTCCTCCTCCGTGATGCGAGCCGAGAAGACGCCTGCAGGCCGGCGAGTCTCCGGGCCTTTCCTGGGGCCCCGGCGGCCGCTCCATGGGGGCCTCCCTGGCCTCCCTCCGCTGAAGACCTGTTTGTGCTAAAGTCACATTTACTGTTGCTGGGGGGCAGGGGCGGGGAGGGCAAAGGGCTTTCAGAGACCCCACCTGCTCTTTCTGCAGCCAGGATTTGAAAGTTTTAAGTCTTGCTGATTTCTTTATTGAGACCTGCTTTGGTTACAGCTGTCACGACTTTGCACGTATTGTGAGTTTGGGTTTCCGTTGTAACTTAATAAGCTGCAAGTTTTGTGCATTTTAACAACAATGATGCAGCGTTCGCTTCCTCGCAGTGTCTGTGTTTCTTAGGTCTTCAACGGAAGCGGCAGCTCGGGACCAGCTCGGAGCCAGAGACAGCTGGACCGCGGCTCGCCAACACAAGTCAGCAAATTGTTTGTGGTTCTCTTAATGGTTAGTGAGAAAACATCTAGCTTTTACTTTATTACGCAATTAAAAGTTTCAACATTTACCTTAAATCACTCAGTAGCTTTGTCAGAAACCAAATTCCAAGTTTCCCAGAAAAGTGCAATTGGGATGATTCCAGCTCGGAAGGACCCGGGTGCCTGGGGCCGGTCGTCTTGGCTGCTCACAGAACCCCCACAAGCACCTGGAGCCCTTCCTGAGCCTGGGGACGTGGCAGAGAGCTGGCCCGTGGGGGCGGCCGGGCGGCATTCATGACTGTGGTCGCAGTCAGAACAGCTTGGGCCGACAAGGCTGGGCAGGACCCCGACACTCACGCGTGTGCGCTCCAGGGCCCATGGGCCTGGAGACGGGGTGACTGAAGATTTGACGCTGAGCTTGTGCCGGGGAAGGCTACCTTGGCAAGAGTGAGCCTGGGGGTGGGGGTGCAGTACCCCACAGAGAGGGAAATGTCGTCGTCTCAGGAAACCTTCAGAGCCCAAATGATAAGCTGGAACCACTAGTTCATTCGCTAGACAGTTCAGCCAGTTCCATGGAGTCTGCGCTGGCTTGTCCAGTTGGTGATCAAAGAGGCTCCAAGAGGATTTCAAGGGACAAGGACGGAAGCATCAGGATGGGACGCAGGTGTTGTTTGTTTGCACCCTCGTCAGACTGATGTGGGGAAAGACCCTCCCTCTTCCACCTCAGAGTCCCTATAGCCACCCCTCCCTGCCTGTGACTATGAAGGAAGCCAAGTCGCCACCCTGTGCTCACGGGGGCCTCAGCGGGCAGCTCAGCTCTGCGACTTCAGGCTGAACGGGCGCCGTGTCCTCCCTCCACTTCGGCTGGGTGTCGGGGACGTCAGATTGAAACGTGTACACACACGGCGTGCAAGGTCTCACTGGGACACGGACCAATGCCGCAGAGCCCCCACCCTGTTGTTCAGCACCGACCACACCCTCCCGTGGCAAGTCGGGGGTGTGCAGAGCTTCGACCTGACAGTGTGAGGTCTTGCACCTTAACCTTATCACCACCAGAGGCTGTAAAGCAAACGTGTTTCTCCAAAAGCACAGCATTTTTTCAGGGCCCCCATTTGTGGGGCAGGGGGCCTGGTCTGTGTTTCCATCGGTTACAGAAAAACGACCAGCTCAAGGTCCTGGCCTGACCCCAGCCCCCGTGTAGAGAGGGGTGCACTGGGTCCTGCTTGGGGGCCAAACTCTGCCATCATCCCTGATCCCCAAATCGTCCAGCCACTCTGAGAACTGAGTTCGTGGGCGTGAGCTGTCTGCCCTGCACCCGCCGTGTCCCGCAAAGAGTCAACACACAGCACGCAGCTCATAAACGGTGAGCCCGTGCGCCTGTGAACGAGCATGGCATCCACCGTGGCAGGTGTTGCTGCAATAGTAGCGACGGTCTGGAGCCACACCTGCAAGGACACCAAACTGTTTCCATCACGGGACTCAGGACCCCCACCCCCTGCCCGTGAGCTGACCCACGATCCAAAAATTGCCAAGGAAGCACAAATGACGTTAAGAGAGACTCGCTTACAAATACCCCGGAACGTCCCAAAAAGCCGTGCTTGGCTGGCGCAGCCTCGGCCTGACTCCGCGGGACCGCAGCCTGCACTTCCTCACTTCCCGGCCGCCGGGCGGACGTGGTCCTGGGGCGGCAGGGCCGGCAGACCTGGGAGATGCATGTGTGCCAAAGACGCGCCAAATGTCCCATCTCCACATGACGCATTCTTTCTAGAATAAGCAACCATTCACTGCTTTGGGTTGGGCTGGAAATTATCTTCCATGAGACAAATCTTTTGGCTGAAATAGGAGTTTTAAAGATTCTCAAATGTTCCCATCTTCTTTTCTGTGTTAATTGAACTAAAATGGAGCTAGTGTCTCCGAAAACTCACACGATTTTAACTCAAGAGGCTGCTCTCAATTATGTCATCTGTTTATACTCATCTTCTTCATTGGCAAGGAAGAGAAAGGGCTGATAAAGAAGCAAACCATCCTTCAGTCTCAGGCGCAGGGTGAAGGCCTCCAGTCTGTGGAAAGCAAGCCAACCACGCACCGAGATGCAGCCTCTGCACGTCTGTGGGGATCTCCGGCAATAGTTCTGTCCCTCCCCCTGATCCGTAAAGTCCCCAGAACTTTTGCATTGAGATTTCCAGGTCTGTACTCTGATCAAACACATATTGGTTTATAGGTCTTAGCGTTTTATGTTGCTGTCTGTGAACATTATGCCCAGTAATTATCTGTTGTATGCAGTCCTTACTAAAATATGCAAAATAATTAGAAGCAGAAAAGACAAAACTAAAAAGCACATAATGTGAAAACTTCTATTAAGCAGACGTACACATATTTCTCATGCAGTTATTCAGACGCTTGCCCACGTGCTCATTCCTCTGTTCACTTTTCACCCATTTGGTCACCCATCCACGTGCACAGTTGTTGCAGGGCTACACGTGACACCAGATTTCAAGTCTCTTTCTCTCCAACTTGATTAAAGAACTTTTCCAAATTCTAGTGCCCTGCTCGGTTTTTCCACCCATCGTGATCACAAGGGGCATTGGGACACGGGGAGGGGGGCACTGGGCTCAGGGTCCCTGCAGAGTTGGGGGAGGGGAGCAGGAGGCTGGGGGGGTGTGTGTGGGGTGGGGGGCTTTGCTAGGTGCCCTCGTCTTCCAGATTAAATAGCAGATGCCGTCACCTGCTGAGAGTGACAGGCAGGAAACAGTGTGCCCGGTGACGGTAGCCTTGTGTCTGAGGGAAAAACAGGCGGTAAAAACCGTAGACTACTCGTTGTTCTTTCGCTTTCTCTCCCGGAGTTGAGAGCTGCCAGGTGAAAGTCTGAGGCCACCTGTTCATGGTCGTCTTTGAAAATTCATTGATTCCTCATGGGTTCCTTTTCCCCTCGAAAGTCATTAACTTCCTCAGAATGTCTTGATATAGATCAAATGACACCATTTTGTTTTCTGGAAAACAGTGGCATCTTTTTCCCTGCAGCTTAATTCTCTATTTTGGAAAAATCTTCATTCACAGAGCATTTGTTCTCTTTCCATTTTTTCCCTCTTGTCTTCTCTGGGACCTCAGGTGGGATGATGTGCAGGGAGAGACCCCCAGAAATTCCAACACAGTGGTGCAAGAACTGCAGGTGCTGGGGACGGAGGAGGGTGAGGTGGGTGGCAGGCGAGGAAACGGCCTGGGGGGTGCTGCTCTCATCGGAGAGGGTGGGAGGGGACGACCCAGCAGATTATCATGTAGCAGTTTTTAACTGACGGAGAGTGAGACTTGTTAGTCAACATCACGAAATATCATTGAAACAGGGCCCAGGAGCGCTTTTGGGAAGGAGGCGTGTGGGGAAGCCCATGGCCCAACCACTGAACAACGGAGAAGCCACCGGCTGTGAACCCAGGTTGGCCCATGACCAGGCACGTGTGCCGCCGAGGGCTGCTGTCACATGACCCGGGCTTCCGCAGCCCACCCGGCGAAACGAGCACGAAAGACCGTTGCGTGGTTCTTAGCATCGAGCAACACTCAAGTCCTCAAAAGACAGAAACGTGTGGTTCTGAGTGGCTGTCTCCACAAGACCATGTGATTTTAGTCCATCGGGCCACAGACTGGCCTTGGGGTCCCCTTGCTGAGCTGTGGTCACACCCTGCTGTAACCAGGGGCTTGAAGTAAAAAGGGATCCCGGACGAGCCTGCCTATCTTTTGCGGGGAGACCGTGGGGCTCTGGAGACTTGAGCGTGGAGAGCAGCTTGTCATTCGCTGCCGACACAACCCTGGGCTTGTCTCTGGAGCCCGGAGCCCACATCTGCCTCCTGGGACGCAATGCAGGCGCAGCCCGCAGCTCGCCCCAGGCGGCCACGTCGCTGTGAAGTCCTCTCCCGACAGCAAGCTGCTTTAGAAGGAGGTGCATGAAACAATCCAGTAACTGGTCTTAACTGAATAGTGTTTATTTCTGCATTTTTTTATCCAAAGGGGGAAACATTTTTTAAATGTTATGAAAGTTTACAGATATGGTATTGAAAACAGATGGCAACATGATGTATTTGCAGGAAATTACAAAATGTGGAGTACAGGCATGCGTCTAAATATGTAATTTGTCCAGAGGAAACTGCTGAGCATCTGCCTATTCTTAACTCACTTTGCAGCAGAACCGACTTCTCCTTCCACGGTCGCGTGGTTGGGCCGCTGTCAGGACAGGAGAACGTGCCTGCGGTGCTCTTAAGAGAGGCTCAGAGCAGAGTCTTCAGGAAGCCCCCAGACACTGGAGATGCGCGTGTGGACGCTGAGCAAGAAGGCGCCTACGAGGAAGGGCCCGAGGGGCTCCTGGTGGCTCAGGGCGCTCACGCCCTTATAAAAGCGCAGCCTCACACCCATTTCTGCCGCGGGGCCCGGCCGCAGCCCGCACTCACAGAGCAGCCGGTGCTGAGCTGCGCGCCCGCCCTGGGGCCCGCCGGCTGCGCCCTTACAGAGGAGGTCCTGGGATCCTATTGCAGCCAATAGGACTGAAGTTTTCCCCATCCAATCAGAGCTGTGCAGCTCTGACCAATCAGAGAAGCTCTATTCTGACCGTTCATGGCAGTGCCTTTTGGAGCAATCAGACTGGAGGGATTTGGAGTCCTCATTTACATGAGGATGAGCCAATCAGGAACCAGAGGCGGGGACTTCTGCCTCTATAAACAGCTCCCCGCGGGCCTTGGAGTGTAGTTTCCTTTGTGCTTGAGGTTGTGCTTGGTGTGTTGGTGCACAATTCTCCAGACCAGACCAGACCAGATCAGAGCGGAGTCGAGTGGTGTGGCAGAAGAACACCTTGGCCCCAGGGCCTGCTCACAGCCGTGCTGCCTCGTCAGTGAGCTGTTTTGTGCGGAGTATAGTGTCCTTCGCACCCCAAGCTGGGCACTCCTGTTGGCGTTGCGTCGGCACCAACAGCCCTTGGTTGATTCGCCATCCTATGTTTGGTTGCGTAACTGCTACTCACTCTGAATCCCTTTGCGTGGACGCATTTTTTTGTTGACATTGTGTATCCTTGCTGCCCTAGGTGTGGGACACTGTACCCGGGCGCAAACCCCGGCTGGGAGCGTATTGTCCAAGAAACATCCCCGGCACAGCCCAGCCCGCAGAGTCGGTCCGCACCGAGAGCGGTCGGGGCCGCTTGTGCTGCGCTCGGGCGGTGCTGTCTGGGCACGGCCACTCTCAGCAGCCAAGCACGGTCTTTTCCCGCAAACTGCCCTCCTCTCCGGTCACTTGCAGGCACAACACCATGGTGACCTCCGACTTCTTCAGGCTGTCACTTTCCATGGTCTCCCGTGACACCCCCACGGGCACCAAGAGGCATGTGTTCCTCCCTTTGTCCCCATGTGCTACCACACTGCAGGTTCCCGAGCTCGGCGGTTCAGTGCCCACTCGCCGGTGGCCCCGGTCCTGAATGCTTTTGCGCATGGTCGCTGTGTCCGGGAAACATGCGAGGCGGCGCCCTCGGCGGAGATTGTGCACCACAGGGGGTTGGGAAGGAGTGCGGCGGCTCGGAAGGGCAAATCCCAGTGTGTGTGGGGGGGTCCATTCTTCTCTCTCCGCTCCGCTTTTTATTTTAAATTCTTATTCCTCCTTAAACTGTGTAAGACTTGGTCACAACAAAGTTCTGGTAAATTCAACACATACTTTGCAACTAGCGCGAGTGACACTGTGCTGGGCGGTCTTTGCGGTCAGGGCTGTCGGGTTGGCCTGGTTACTCACAGCAGTTTCAAAACAAGTTAAATATCTCAGCGTTCCCATTTTATTTCTTAGACTTTGACAAATCATTTAAAAATCCCTTTTAACCTCCTGCCTTAAAATATGCTTTCGACACGCAGACATTTGCTCCCGCCAAGTGTCTCTGGGCGAGTCCCGCGCCCGCAGCCCGGCGCCCGCAGCCCGGCGCCCCCAGGACGCGGGTAGCGCTCCACGGGGGCTTCCTGCCTGGTTTGCGCTGTGACTTTGGCCTTCGTTTCTGCTTAAGCTTTCGGTCTTCCGTTTGCCCGTGACAGCAGTGTTTCACCCCGATGCTTTCCGGCTTGCTCAGCGGCCCTGTGGCGCGTGCGGTGGTCTAATGGTGTGGTGGGCCGACGCGGCGGCCACGCTGCTTCGCTGGGAGCACGTTATCAGCCCAGGAGCCGGGGAGGAGATGCCGCGGCTGCGGCTGGAAAGCGCCGACGGTGAACTCGCATCCGCAAGGCTGGAAATGAAGGCTGACACGGGACAGTAAAAACCACCCGGCTTGCTGTGACCTAAAAATAGAGTGGCAGTCGTCCTGCGGCCCTGTCCCTCTGGGGGTGCCGGTGGCCCCAGCTCCCGTCCGTGAACGCCCGGGGAGGCGTGTTAATGGCAAGGGCGGTGACCCCCGTCGCCCACGGTTGCGGCGCGTTCTCATGCTGCCGACAGGCTCCGCTCCTTGCCCTGGGTGCGGCCGCGCTCCGGCCCTTGTTCAGCGTGGGGTCCCCCGGAAGCGCCCCCTGCCCCGGGCCCCAGTCCGTCATCTGGGAAGTGGCGCGGCGATGGCGCCGGGGACAGGCTGTGTGAGGTGGCCCCAGGGGAGTCTGGCACGTGGGGAACCCTCAGCACGAATCCCACCCCACGCTGCTGTGCTCAGCACGAAACGCCCCGCTGTGACCTGCAGCATGACTGGGTCGCCCTCGGGTCATTGTAGGTGTTCCGAGTCCTCCTGGAACCCGGTCCTCACACTCAGGCTCCTGAAGCAACCGGAACCAGGCCCCTTTCAGTGTTTGCCGCACCCCCCGCCCGCCGGCTGCCTGTCCCAGGCGCCGGGGCCCGGCCCGGAGGGGCTCAGGTGGATGGTGTGTGGGAGCTCTGGGGGCTTCGCAGCTGATGCCCGAGAGCTCCGGTCAGCTGTGGCTGGTCTTCCCTTACCGCCCACGCTGACCCAACGGGTACGCCCGACGTGTCCCTGGGGCCAAATTTTCAAACTCAAATATTCCCGTTGACCACAGTTCTCTCGCATTTCCCGCCTCACTTCCCTCCAGGCAGCGGCGCCTCCGGCTGGTTGCAGGGCCCGCACACCAGCAGGGGCTCCTCGGGCCGCCGCCCCAGCAGGGCGGGCCTGGGAGCGCGCAAGCGGCCGCACGGCCTCACGGTGCCACCCTGGCGTCAGCTTCGTTTTTATGAACATGGTCTCCGAGGCCTAACCTTCAAAAAGGCCCCGTGGCCTCGAGCCGCACGCCCGACCCAGAGCCGTGGAGCCAGTGGAAGCTGACGCTCCTGGGGGCGCACGTGGGGCAGTGACAGCTGCAGACCCACCAACGAGTCCCGGTGACTGGGGTTGGCGACCCAGAGGAGGCCCTGCCACACACAGGGCTCTTCAAACCGTGTGGACTGGGCCCCGAGGGGGTCTGAGGGTGACAGCATGTGTCCCTTCTACGGTCTGGTCCTCTGTCAGTGAAAGAAGGGAAGTCCTTGGTGGGCTCCATCGCGCAGCACGTTCGGGGCACGGAGGCGGCAGGAAGGTCCATCCCAGGGCACCGCGGGGGATCGGGGACACCCGTCATCGAGAGGCAGGCTGAGCCTCCGGGCGGCAGCCATGTGGGCGGAGGGAAAGGGTGTCGTCAGAGAGTAAACGCTGACGCAGGTCAGGGACGAGCAAGACTGAAACCGGCCGCCGGGCTCAGCGAGGCCGGTGTTGCCGCCACAGGAAGGGCGACGCGCGAGCGGGAGGGGAAGGAGGAGAAGGTTGGGGAGAGGGGCTGGGGTAGCTGGCAGCGACGCATAGCCCCGGGAAGCACTCAGTTTTGTTTCAATTGGGGCCTAAGGTGGGACAGACAAGAGCCTGCGCGCTTGCCGATGGGAAAGCCCGGCCGCAAAACAGAGATGCGGGAGTAGGCGGGTGGGCCAGGCCTTGCGCGCAGGGAGAGGGCGGGGACATGGGCCGGCCGTGGTCAGCGGGACGGGGGCAGGTTCTCAGCTCTGGTGCTGGAGGAGTGGGGGTGATGGTGGGGGCAGGTCGGCGTGTCCTTCCGACAGACGGCTGTAACCGTCTCAGGGAGCAGGAGAGCATGGCGAGTGGCTGAGAGGGGATGTGACGAGGCCGGGGCTGGCGGAGGAGGTAGGACAAGGGACGGAGGGTCATCTAGGCAGCGGGAGTGGACAAGGGAGAGAGCGTGGCCGACGGGGAGCCTCTGCGCCCCACGGCTGTGTGTCCATACTGCACCTTCTGTGGGCGTCTGTCCAGCTGCGGCCTCGGGAGGCCCAGCCGTGACCGTGGCCTCGGGAGGGTGGGATCGAGTCGGAGCTGCAACTTAGCCGCGCAAGCCAACAAAGCGGGAGTGTCTGGCATGTCGAGACCGGGGGGAAGGGTGTGGAATCTGAATGGGGTCAGCGGGGGGGGGGGGGCGGGGCGCTCAGGGGACGAGAGGCTGGGCCTGCGAAAGGGACACGGTTCAAGGACTGGAGGGCTCGTGGGCCAGAAGGCTGTCGGCGTCCTTGCCGGAGCAAACGGGCTGCGAGGGTGGGAGAAGCGGGTCAGTGAGTGGGTGCAGGACGTGGGACTGGCAGGGGCTGTGGCCACTGGGACCGAAACCCTCGTGGCCGAGAGCCGAGGCAGCCGGAGGATGAGGGACCGCGGTCTCACGGCTGGAAACTAGGGCGTTAGAACAGCGATGGGCGTCGACGTGCGGCGGCCCCGATGCCTCACGGGTCAGCGTCGGGTGGTCAGTGAGTGGTTGTTATTTCTCGTTATTGCTGGGGCGGAAATGAAACAGCCCCTCCCTCACAGCGAGTCTCACAGGTCACAGAGAGGAGGCCGGGGCCGTCCCAAAAGCCAACGCCTGTCACGGCGTCTCCCTCGAGTTCACAGGTGAGGACGATGGCCCCCACTCTGACTGCGTTTGGTGACAGGACCGTTCAGGAGGTTTAAGGTTCAGCGAGGCCTTGAGCGGGCCCTGGACCCAGGGGACTGGCGTCCAGGCCGTGAGAGGAAGAGACGCACTCGGGCAGAGGGCGAGGCCCTGCGGGACGCAGGGAGGAGGCGGCCGGCCAGGAAACGTCCTCGAAACCAGCCCTGCCGCCCCTTGACCCTGAACTTGCAACCCGCAGACCTGTGGGCAGGAATGTCCGTGGTGTAGCCCTCCCTGTCTGTGGTGCTCTGCCGTGAGCGCCCGAGCCAAGGGGCAACCCCTCCCGCTGTCACTGACTTGGGGGAACTGCCGTGTCCTCTCCTGTCAGGGTGGACGACGGAGTCTGGGAGCGTGTCCTTTCCCGACAGCGTCAGACACCCTTGGGTTTAGGGAGAGGGAACTCCTGAAACCCTCCCTGAAACAAGGGCACAGTCAGACCCCAGCTCCCCAGGAGCCGCCAGACCCCAGTGGAAGGAGGCTCCTTCGGGCCCCTGCAACCACTGAAGCAGACGACTGTGTGCCACTCCCAGGCAGGACACGCGGATGCCGCAGGCCGCAGCTCCAACGGGACCCAGACGGGACCTTCGAGAATACGACTTTCCGCCTCAGTATTAGGGTCTGGGACACAGAAGTGTCGGCTCCTTCGCCTGTTACGACGGTTGAAGGACACGGCGGGGGCGGCTCCTTGCAGATGGGCCTCGGTCACTTCACACCCTGGTGTCGTGGGTTATGGGCTCGGCCGCTGCAACGGAGGCAGATCCCCAGCCAGCATGGACGGTCAGTGCTTGTCCCCGTCATTGTCACCATCCCAGAAAGGCAGCTGGTGCGGGGGACGGGTGGCGGTTCTACATCTGACCCTCAGAGCCATGTATCAGTCCCAGTTCTGTGCAGAGGGGGCGGAGGTGGCCCGGGAAAAGGGGCTTCTCTGTGGCGTGTGGAGGTGACACCCGCTCTTCTGCTCCAGTTTCATTGGGGAAGAAAAATCAGCTATTGGTTTGTGAGCAGAGGCAGAAAAGTGCTGAAAGGAAGCCCAGGCCCGACGCACAGGACCCATCCTGTGGCGACACCGTGCACGTCTGGAAAACGAGCAGCGTGGCTGGGCTCTCTCCTTTTTAGTGAAAAAAGTGATGTTTGTAGCTCGTCAACGCGCAGCTTGGCAGCGCGATTCAGGTCTGACTTTCCGGAGCCCATAGTCGGCCTCGTCTCTGAGAACGTGCGCCGGCCACGCGTCCCTCATGGCTGACGGTGGGACGGTGTCTGCTCCCCCACCGCCCTACATGGTCTCCAGATGTTGACTGGCCCCCACGGGCTGGAACAGCTTCAAGGAGCCACTCATTTCTTCAGGCGTCCCCTAAAACCCTGCCGTTTGCCAATCCTCTGCCCGTTTAGCTCCCGTGTGCCAGCTCCTACAAGCCCACCGGGACTAGAGGGTCCCCACTCCCTTCCTTGGCTTCTGAATAAAATCCTGAGCCCTCCCCCCATAAACTGTGACATCCCTGAACAATCTGTGCCCCTTGGAGGTGGCTGCAGAGAAGTTCCCTGGCTGGCCTCCTGGGAGGGCTGCCGGACAGCCAGTCTGGTCGGCCGGGGGCCTGGGCTGCTGCAGACCCAGCTCCATCTCTCAGGTTGTGCTTCTCATTGCTCCCTGTCTGGCGCGAGCCCGTCACGCCTCACGCTGTGAAAGCGACAGCTGCTTCCTCTCTCTGGAGGCCGCAGGCAGCTGGGAGCCCGGCTGGTCGAGCCCGCATCGCGCGGGTCTCCGGCGGCTGCCACGTCGCCAGAACTTTTGGCAGGAGGAGGCTGCAACCCCTGTCTCCTGGAGCGGGTCCCAGGGCTGCAGGAAGTCTCTAAATGTTCTTTTTTTTTTTCTAACAGACAAAAGAATCTGGAGTCCAGAACGATTTCCAGGAATTGCAGTGGGAGAACTTAGTAGGAGGGATTTTTGTTTTCTTCTTCCGAAATGGAAACGGAAACAGTCGAAGCAGAAGAAGCCGGACTGAGCGTGTCGCACACCGGCACGTTCGGCTTTGCAGCCAGAGACGGGTGTTCTTCCTCTCGCCTCCGCAGACGGAAATGGCCAGTGTGGCTGCTTTCCTTCTGGGTGCGGGGGCAGCAGGACCTGGGCAAAGCCGCCCCCTCTTGCTCTTCTTCCCGGGCTTGGCCCGGAAGGTTCTGGTCCCTCCACACACGGAGCCCGCCTTCCCTGCTTTGTCCGGCTCACAGACATCGCTCAGTACAAGCCCGTTAGACTCAAGACGGGTCCCTGCGATGACCGTGTCAGAACTCCCCGGGCCGCAGGGCAGCCTCCCTGGTGCCAGGCTCAGAGGGAGGGGGCACCTTGGCGACAGGACCCCCAGGCTGCGGCCTCTCTCCTGTTTCCATCTCCGACAGACCCTGCGTGGCTCCGTTGGTGGATGGAGGGGCACAGCCTGTAGCTTGTCCTGTTTGGTTGGTCATCGACGAACACGCGGTCTGCGGCCGGGACTCTGGATGAGCTCCGCACCCTCCTGGGTTTCATTCGAACCTACGAACGTGTGAGACCGACCGTGAGCGGGACCTTTGTGAAGCGGTCAGGGCTCCTCAGGGTTAGTTATTAGGGTTACTTCCCTCTGCACTGTCTCAGCTTCCTCGGGGAGGAAGTGAGACGCCTGGGGACCAGGGTGACCCTAGAAATCCTCAGCCCCCATCCTGGCCTGGAAGGGTGTAGGCAGTCACCTGTCACAGCCGGGGGCAGGGGGGCCCTAGAGAGCCAACAAAATGCACAGTGAAGCGGGTCCGTCACTGGCCAAAGACCCCGAAGGCTGAAGCTTGTGCATAGATGCCCCCTTAGCAAGGACACAAAAATGAAATGTACTTAAGAAATAAGTACTAACCGAATATTCTAGAGAAACATTTCAAAAATGGAGGGAAAAGGAAAAAATGCACAAAAGCTTAGGCAAAGATAACAGACGTGACAGGATTCAATTTGGGAAGGCGGCCGCCTGTCCGCGGGGACCCACCGAGAACGCAAGCAGAGCAGACAGCGGCCGAGGAACGGACGGCTCCAGAGCTGAAGAGCTGTAGATGTTTAACTCAAAAGGCGTGCATGCGCCTGGCACATCGCTGTGCGTTTCTGTAACGAAAAGAGAAGACCTAGAAGCTGAGGATCAGGAGGACGCGTGAGAAGACGCCGGAAAGCAGGCCTGGGGACGGTGGCCGCGAGCCTAGGGTTCCCCCGCCCGCCGCACCGCCTGCCAGCTGAGAACAGGCAAGGCGGCATTCCGCCAGTGAACGTCCCTGAAGGCCTTTTTTCAAGGATGTATTGCAGCGAAAATAATTGCTTTAAAAAAACAGCAAGAAAAAGAAAAAAGCAGGTGGGCATGCAGCCATTCGGGAGGGAGGCTGGAGGGTATCACACCTAGTTAGTGGTCGGGGCCACCGGGCCACGACAACGGCGACCACCGGCTTCCTGAGAAGCCGTCAAGGGGAACCCCGATGGGCCCAGGCACACCCGGGCCAGGAGCTGATGGTCAGTGGAAGCGACCCTCAAAGTCACTGCTCATAAACTGCCTGGAAGAATTTTGTAAAACCCTCTATATGAAGGCTTCCATATTTGTAAGGAGAATTGTAAATTCTTCTCTGTAGATTTAAATAGCTACCAATAAATGTTACTAGTTTTTAAAAATGAAGCTAGAGCATCCATATGAAATATATACAGGCACATTTAAATACCAAAGCAAATCGATATCACAATTATTCACATTAAAACATCCAGGGGAAAGCTTTTCTTTTACAGTCAAAACTTTAAATTATTACGCGCTTTTAAAATTGACATTCCCGCTCTATTTCCTTATTTAATTTTTATCCCGATGTAGTAAGTTTAGAATAGAAATTGTTTTGTAGATACTGCACCACACTCCTCTTCAAGAAAAATACATGTGAATTAAAATATATAATTTAAAAGAACATAATGCCATTAAGGTTGCATATTTTAAGTGTCTGATATTATTATAAATACCATTATTTTTAATTTCTTAGGAAAACAAAATACCAATCACCTATTTTATTGAATATGAAATATACAAGTAAATTTTGATGGGAAATGCATCCTGAATGAGCCGGGTAGATTTTCTTCCCCGATTCGTTCACGTAAACCTGCACGAAAGTTATTTATTGCTATGATTAGACAGTATCGCACCTTGATTCTATCTCTGTCGCTCACTTTTGGGCACACGAGAGCATCGAAACCTTTTTTTTCAGCAATGAAAAGATGAGAATCGCAGCTTCTGTAAAGCATTGTTCCTTCTGAGTCTAATGATGTGGCTTGAGTCAGACCAACGTTCTAGCTGAGAACAACTATAACAAAAGGATTTTTTAAATGAAAGGGGTGTTTAATCAGATTTAGGCAACATTTAAAGTAGCCAGAACTGAAAAAGTGGGGGGAAACACTGCATCCGGGTTAAGCCACGCATCCCCAGCCTGTCCTCTGAGGCGACCGGCACCCTCGCCCGCCCTGACCTTAGGTCCAATCCTGAGAGTCATGTCTGCCTGGCCCACGGGCTCCGCAGACTCGGAGCCTTCCACCCCCTGCACCCAGCCGGCCACTTCCCGCCCCTCCCGGCCGAACCCGATGTTCTTCCTCCACCTGCTCGTTCCCTGCCCTCCAAACCCAGCCCCGCCCCTGGCTCTGTGTCTTTCCTGCACTGGCCACACTGTTGGGGTGATGGCCCCCCCTTTGACCCCGACTCTCTCAGCCTCTGCCTCCCTCCCCCCTCCCTCTCCCCTCCCTCCTCTGGATGCTCTATGAAGGCGGGGACCCTTCCTGCGCCTCCCCTCAAATGGGCCCCAGGTGCAGCGTTGGACTTGGCTTGTAGGACGCGTTCGGTGAATACGTGTCAAATGAGTAACAGAGGATGGCTCATGTTTGGGGAGGTTGGGCACACACTTGCTTCCCAAGGTTCCCGTGACGCCACCTTCTCTGGTCTCGGTCTCACATGTGGGCGTCGTCTCCTGGGGGCCCTCGGAGAGGCCTTGCTCCCCCACGAACACGGTTCAGACTGCAAAAGCTGGGAAAGGTCAGCCTGGGGTCTCTGTCTCATTCTTGAAACGCTGACCTCCGTGCCACAAGCCACTTTCTCGCCCGTCCCCATCACTTCTTCAGATGCCCTGACTCCAGATCCTCCCAGGGTGGCAGACCTGCTCAGGGCCACCCTGTCCCTGTCCCTGTGTCTGGCTGGCCCTGCTGGCACTCAGCCTCCACTCTCCTGAACTCGTGGCCAGGCTGCATGACAGGTCGGGTGGTGGGAAGGTCAGGCTGGTCTGGAGAGAAACGGCAGAGAGTCTGAAATGCTGTGAATGATTGTCTCCAGAGGCTGCAGAGAGAGACGTGAGAGACAGAATGTAACCTCCAACTCGAGGGTGTCGGGGGAGGCAGGAGGACGGGTGCCCCCCGAACGTGTCCGGGAGGCAGGGCTCTGTCCCTGCAGGGGGAACGCGGAGCTGTTGACGGCCCAGAAGGAGCCTCGGCAGCAGCCACAGACGCGAAGGGGGGCCAAATGACAAATGTCGTTATGTGGAAAAGAACTCAAGGACATCTTACGCCACGACTGCCATATTTCTGCTGACGGGAAAGGCGTGTGAGGCTGGGGCAACTGCTGGGGGCTTAATTTTAGAATTGCTTGTCCCCCCGTTTCTCGGAGTCAGAACCCCCTTAGACACCTGGGTCACACCCAGAAAGACACTTCCAATGGCTCACCCGTGGTGCCGTCCGACCCGGGCCACGCAGCCAGCCTGGAGCTGTGCGGGGGCCCCGCGACGGCGGCCAGCGCAGGAAATGAGCAAAGACAGCTCGCTGGTGGCGGCTAACAACAGGGCTTTGTTACTCTTCTCCGAAGGAGGAAAATCGTTCCATGGTGTTTTGATGAAACAGATGATCCTTCCACTCTTAGGAGAATAAAACAAACAATTCTGAGCTTGGTTGCTGAAAAACATCTCCTGTTTACGTATCAGTTTCTGCCAAAGGCAGGGGAGGAGGGACCTGCTCGTGGTGGCTGGGCCTCTCCGCCCCCTGCAAACACGCCACCTGCGGTCCGCTCTGATCTCGCCCGAAGCAGGAGACCGGATGCTGTCACCCGGAGCAGGGCTGCTCCGTTCCCGCAGGGAGGGTGCCTCTGCAGGCGTGGAGGGCCGGGGGGCACCCCCCGACACCCCACGCCGCAGGACCTCGCTCCGACATGCGTGCGTGCGAGAGAAGGAAACCAAACAGCTGTGTGTGTGGAGCATGTGCTGCTTGGATTTACGTCTGGAAACCATCTGTTTGTTTTGTGGCAGCGGTTCTGAAGTATCTGGGCAGCACAGCTGCCATCGAATAGGGGCTGGTGGCCCTCGCTGCTGTTGCTGATGCAACGTGGGACTCGTCCCTGTGCCCACGGTGCGCCGTTTTGCGCCTCATTTTAAAGTGGGACGAGCACAACACAATGTCAGGCTGCTGATGACTTACACTCGGGAGGCTCAGCACGAGGGTCCCGCACGGAGCTCGCTCCGCACGCGCCTCGGGCGGCCTCGTCCCAACCGTGCTCCGTGGGGTGCGCTGCTGATGGGCGAGCGGATCACGGAGCACTTCAGTTTTTCAGTTAACGTGCCTTTGTTCTACGAAACGGGGCTTCAGCAGTAAACAAAACAGGCAAACTCCTGTTACCATGGAGTGTACTTTCTAGTGGGGGAAAAAGTAATAAAACCACACAAAACCTGTGAGGTGCTTCACTAGCAAAAGAGGAAACCCCGGGGACGGGGCGGCGACGGGGGAGAAGGAAGGGCGTGTGGTCCTGAGCCGAAGGAGGGCGGGAGCCTGGCGCAGCCGCCGGGCCGAGCTCAGGCCCGAGTGGGCGGTGCTGGAGGTGGGCGCACACACGGGGACAGGGTCTTATGACTGACCTGCGTGTCATGTAAGCTCTCTTCACATGCAGTCATGAGATTTCTACTTCCTACTAATATTCCTGCTTCAGAATATATGGCAATGGCTCTCCTCAAAAGGTGACTTCTCACCTTTTAAGCCTAGCACAAAATGGAGTCCGGATCGGGGAACAAATTCATTTTTGCCAGTAAATAATAACCCACGCTCTCGCTTAGAGAGCCGGCATTGTAAACCTTCAGCCAGCGGGAGCCACGGCGCCTGCCCACCTGCAAAGCGCTCTCGCAGAGAACGAGAGGACAGCCAGGCTGGCCGTGAGCTCGCCGGGAGCGGGGCCCCCCACGGAGCCCCGCGGCCACGGGTGTCCCCCCATCCCACGGCCCAGTCCGCCTGCCGGACAGCAGACCCCGCACGGCGGCGCACAGAGACGCGCGGGGAAGCCGCCCTGACGGACTCCGTTGGGGAGCTACATCTCCCGGGCTGAGGCTCCGAGTTCACAACCCTTTGAGGGCTTGAGGGGGAGAAGGCCCAGTTTTTCAAGGTGTTTTCATTCTTCGTTGTATGGAAGGCAATTTAGATTTTTGTCTTCACTCCCTCTGTCATCTTCCAGATTAAATGGTCTTAAAGGGAACACACGACCCCGGGCCATCACCGGCCACCCCAGCAGGTGGCCTGTGTCACAGCCGCTGGCCTCGCAGCCCCTCCCGAAGGTTCATTTCAATGTGACAGAGACCTTTGCCAATTGAAGTGTGTTTGTTCTGATCTGCTCATTGAATTCTACCCTTCCAAAATGCGGATTAAATAAAATGTAAACTATTTAACCATTACCAAAGATTGTGAAATTAATTTGTATTAGGTAACATCAGTATGGTCGAAAATACATTCAATGTGTGCTCTTCTCAAAAGATAGGAACAGAAGTTGTTCTTATGGAAACATAATCAAGTTCATTCCCCGCACATTCTGGGCCCCATTAATACACAGAAGAGAAAGGGAACGAACTTCTCTCGTCCGTCCCTGCTGCCTCCCCGCAGCACACAGTAGGAAGACTGGCAAAAATAGTTTCCTCGATTAAAATGTAATTCTGTAGTGAAGCTGCTTCGCCTCACAGACATTTATTTTAAGATTAGTATTCTAGGAATGCTTATATTTTATTTGGAATGTACATTTGTGTTTAAAAACAATTCTGTGGTCGGCTCTGCAAACTGGCTTTTGTAGTTGTGTAGTTTTGTTGGTCGCAACGTTCAAAAGCCTTAGAGAAGGGAAAACACACCCTGGCACGTCGGGTGGAGGCGAGGGGGTGGTGGGCACGCAGCTAGCGAGCTGGCGAAACGCCGTCCACGTTTCCCGCCCTGACCGCCCACAGAGCGCGTTTGAGGGCGTGGGCTACAGCGGACTGGTGGGCAGAGCCGCCGGCCCCCACACTTCCTCGGGGTCAGCGGTCTGAAGGCTGGCGCTCGGCAGGGCGGGTTCTCCTCTAGGACCCCGGGAGTGCGTGTGGTTTGGTCGGGTGGGAGCCGAGCTGGGACCAAGGGAAACACAGGAATTGCTGGCTTTGTAGGCCACTGTCACATGAAGGAATTAGTACAGGGGGTGCGTCACATGTGACGGTCTGTCGGGGAAGGAGAGAAGATCCGCGCGTGGTGGGCGTGGGATCCACAGGCCAGGGCCGCTCCGCCTGCTCTTCGACGATGAATCGCTGTCCCTTCCTGAGCCCGGCCGGCCACTTCGGGCCTCTTCAGCAGGCCTGTCGCAGCCCGTGTGCCCTGTTCATTCCCCTGGAAACTGCCTCCTCCCGCCGTGCTCAGCGCCGTCTGCATGACACACAGTTGCTACAAGAGATGCTCAAAACGGGAACGGAAGGGGAGCACAGGGAAGTCTCTACACGCACACCCTGCAAAATTCTTATTCTCTGGCCATCGATGCAGGGCTGGCAGATAGGGAACCAGATGGCTGTCACCGTGTGTTATGTTTGTCAGCTCGTCTCTGAGCAGTGACTTCTGTGATGCTGACCCATCACGGGTTTGTGCTCAGGGGCACACAGGTCAGCGCCTGGCGGTGGCCTGCCCACCCAGTGACGCGGCGATGCCCCACTGGTTCAGACCGCACGGCAGGCCAAGCCAAAGGGGGCCAGTTCCCCAGGGACGGGACAACTGGCTGTGCCACCACTTGTGCGTTTGGTCGAACTTTTGAAACTAAACAACCCATTCTGGGGAAGGGCCGGGGCCCCCTAGCCGGCCACGAGTCCCGATCACACAGCTCATGCTGCCCACTCTTTCTTGGTGTCACTGCGAACACACAGCGGCAGTCCCAGAGCAGGTGTTAGTCGCCTCTTTGCCCGCCACGGGGCACAGAATGCTCAGGACGCAGGGTTGTTTTTCAAGTGACCAAAGATGGCATTGGCATCAGAGGTATTTCCAAAGCGAGACACCAGGACCACCCTGGCACATGCACTGCAGGGCTCCTTGTGACCACAGCGCCAAGGGCGACTCGTGTCACGTAGAAGAGAAGCCGCAGGAGGTGGGCACCACGGTGCGATGCCGGGCTCAGCGCGTGGCTTCCACGGCCAGGCACTTTGGCCAGAACGAAACTGGAAGGGGACATTTGCAGTTGGGATGACGCAGGCCCTGGTGCCACGTGAGCGTTCCGAACCCCACACAGTGGCCGGCTGCCTGCCGCCCGCCGCCCACGGACCCCCTGACAGGCGTCCCCAGCGCAGCCACACAGTTTACTCCGCGAGCCAGAAGCTAAAGCTCCGTTTCACATTTGCCGCAGGGCCGCGGGGCCTCAGGGCTGGGAATCCGTGTTCCGTGTCTTGGTGGGTCCGACTCGCCTGCACAGAAAGCGACGACGACGTGCGTGAAACCCCAAGCACGGCAACCCCTTCTTCGCCGGGGACCGCGTGTGCCAAGCACAGGTTCTTGCAAACAGCACCCAGCCTTTTGCTGGTGGGTTGCTTAGTGTTCCCTTGGAACCAGGCCCCGCCAGTGGCCGGTCGAGGCTTCCCATCGGCGACACCTGCAGGGATGTCCGCAAGGGTGAGTCCAGGTCGGGTGTCGTCCCCACATCGGCGGGGTGTGTTTTGAGCGTCTTACTCACTGTGGTTTGAATTTATTCCTCTGGAACCGTGCACGACTCTGCAATGTAGGCGAAAATAGGTATTTTGTTCAATTACATAGAATGCTCCCAGGCTCAGGGCCTGCCGGGAAGTCGGTAGGGCTGTCCAGACAGCTGCCTGGACACACCCGGGAAGCAGCAGGGAGCCTGGATTTTTATAAACATCTGCCAAGTCGCCCGTTTTTAAAACAGTGATTGCAGAGGTTAAGTCAGGGCTCTGAGACCTGCTCCTCAAATGACAATGCAAGACCACACACGTGTGTGCTCACACTCACACACACAGTGTGCACACACACATCTCTGCACACTCACATGAGCACACACGAGTGCACACGCAGAGGAAAGAGAGTGTCCACTCAGGACTTGCCGGTGCTCCGTGATGTTTCTTTCGCTTTGCAGCACGGAAGGACAGAAGGACAACTGGTTCAGTTTAAGGCCCGCCGGTCATGCGGCATTTAAAGGACCTCTGGGCCTCAGTGTAAAGTGAGTGTGGTGATTTCCGACTTCCAGTGAAGGGATGAGGAAGCTGCCGTGTCCGGTGTCTGGTGCCCAGGTCCAACAGCTGTAAGGCGTCAGGAGCTGGTTTGGGGGCAGGCACAGAATCGTCCCCAAGGCCACTGACTTCCACGCTCTGTGTTTCATTTGGGGCAAAATCTGAAACCAAGTCTACGGGAACACACGGCCAAGCTTCACGCTGGGAATTCTCTGGACGCACACCCGTGTGGCTGTCTGGAGAGAAAGGGCACACGCCTCACTCCCAGCCCCCACCCAGGCCCCGGGCCCCACGCCCCAGGCGCGGGTGTCGGCACGACCTCGCTGGCCTCTCCGCCCCGAACCCCTCGCCGGCCCCTGGGCTGGAAGGCAGCACTAATGGTTATCACATGTGCCTTTGGATTATTTTTATCTTGGGAAAGGAAAACTTTGACCAAGAAATCATTACATATTTATTTTAACATTTCTTGAATAGAAACACATTTTCTTTGTTTTATTTTGCCCTTCAGCAAGCATTTTGGAAAAGTCGAAAGGAAAGGGCTCGGAGACTTGGAAAGGGAGCGGGGCTCTTTGTCTCTGAGCTTCGGGAAGGTTAGGAATGTTTACATTTCCAGCCCTTTCGGGGTCCTCTCAGGCACTGCATCCTGAGGCGTCAACCTTATTATCGTCAAGACGAGGGGCCCAGCTTTTCTGGGGTGAATTATGCTTCTGTTCCCTAGGAATTTCCCTCGTCATAAAGTGTCAAAGCAGGTGGCACTTTGAGCATGTTCAGAGCGAGGGCAGTGGAGGCCAGGCGCACGGGGTCCTCCCGCTTGGGATCTGTCCTCTGACCCGTCGTCACCCACGTCCCGTGGCCACGGAGGCACTGTCCCCACCTTTACAGCACGAAGACGAAAGGCTTAGAAAACAACAACTTTCAGTGCCCGGGGCCCTGCTGCCGATCCCCACCCCCAGGCCCCCCAGGTGGGGCGGGGGTGACGGGTGCTGAGGGCAGGGAGTCAGGGCAGGTCTGAGCTGGGGGCGGGCCGTGAACAGGAACCGCGGGCGTGAACGAGGGGCCGGGCCTGTGAGGGAGCGGCAGGGGGACGGGAGCGAGGCCTGCGCAGGCTGGAAGACTACCAAGTCCTCCCAGGCCTCAGCGCTCCGCGACCAGGGCTGAGCCCCGCGCTCCTCTAACAGAGGGTCCGCCCCATCAAAGTGGAGTCTGAGACCCGCCGGCCCCTCCTGTCCGAGTGCCGGCAGCACAGAGAGATGCTGACCCACCAATGGCACCTCCGGTGCCTGGGAGGCTCCGTGTGGCAGGCAGGCCCCATGGGACTGCGTAGCCTTCCGGGGCGCTCCCCTGCCACCCCCACTCCCCTCAGCTGCACCCTGTGTCACGTTACACTGCGTCTTGAAGTTCCCGTCTCTCCACTTGTAAAGATCTCCCCGTATTCCACGGCTGTGGCCTGGTGGATCAAGTCATTGCCGATCAGGGCATGTATTTCCCGAATCGTGAGCGTGTTCACCTGTTTTGTGGCACTAAGCGGTGGGCTTGTGGCACAGAGGCCTCTGTCCCCCAGCCCCAGGAGGGGGGGGGGACGGAGGAGCACAGGTATATGCTAAACCTCTTGTATTGATGACAGTCAAAAAAGTATACTAGTTAATGTACATACACTTTTTTTTGTAAACACACCTTAAATACATATTGTAGAAAAATAAAAATGTGAAACTGTATAGCGAATAAGCTGAAATAGCTGCCGTTCTACTCGGCAGCAGGAGATACAGCTCAGAGACCAAGGAGAGACGCTCTCTGTAAAGCGAAACTGGGCTTCTGTACGCTCGGTGTGACTCGAAGGAGTCACGCGGCCACCCCAGACGGCGCGCCGTCCTAATGAGACACACAGGTTTCATTGTTCCTGTCCCCTGACCTCCTGCCTGCCAGGCACTGCGTGGGCACTAGAGGCTCCAGGGCGGGCCTGGGGCAACGTGCCCCCATTCCACGTCTGCAGCATTGAACTAGTTATCCAACAACTTCTAAAAACCCTCCAAGGTGGTGAAGGGGTTTGAAGCAGGTGGCAATGGAGATGCTTCAGTTCAGAGAGCAGGAACTGGAATGACCACAGGGGCCACTATGAGGGGCATCCAGGTGCCCGGGGGCGGGGTGTGATGGGTGGAGCCTCCGCTCCGTAGTTTCCCAGGGGACGGCCAGTCCTGACATATGGAAGTTAAGAGAAATGCCTTTTAGCTCAAAGAAAGCGTCCATCACCTTCACAGGTTACAGGTGAGGTCACCGAGCCCCTGCCATCCAGGTGTTGTGGTGACATCCGGACGGCACCTACAGAAGGGACCAAGTGTGTTCGTTTGGACGGGATCATTTTTCTAAGCATCATTCAGGACTATGATCCTCGCTTACCTCAAATATCTGCAATTGATCGTGAGTTTCAATCACAAGTTGAAATAGAATTTTCAATTGATTTGGGGAAAAAATGACGTCTGAATGTTCTTAAAACTTTTATAAATCTTGAAATATTGAATGCATATTCTGGAATATACATTTTTATTTAATTTAGTGAAAAAACTACGTGTCATTCTGATATTTATGTTACAAATTATTCTTGAATATATACTTTTGCCTAATATCCCGCCGAGTTCTCATTATTTGTCCCTAATTCTTCCCTTCTGTTCCGTGTGTGTCTTGGCACCTGCTAGCCTACACCTTGCCACCGGGACCCAGGAAAGGGGGCATGTTTGTATCTGGTCACGGCTGCAGGGTCTGCCAGCATCACCAGCGCCCCACCCCCACCCCACCCAGTTTCATTCTTATTTGACTTATAATCAAGTTTACGATGAAGGTCATTGTGTAGTGTTATATGACTCTTAACAGTTCTACTCTTTAAATGAGCAACTTCCAGAAACTGTTCTTACAGTAGAACTTAAATTTAGTCTAAGAAAGTATATATATTTCTTACCTTCTTTACTATCTCAATTTTTTCAGAAGACTGTGGTGCTGAAAATTTAAATAAATATCAAAAAACAGCTACTCATGGTTTTTTTTGGCAACATACTACAAACAAAAAGCAAATCTATTCCTCATAACTACTTTCAGGAGCATAATTAACAGTCATCTCTTTAGATGAATTTTGAACAAATTCTCTGGGGATCTGGACTTTACAGCAGGTTAAAACAAACTTTCTCTTCACAGCCTTACTTTTATATGGAAATGCAACTCTGTCACAGGGGCTTAGAAAAGAGTACAGTCAACCTGTATGTTTGTACAGCAATTCCACCAAAAACGCCGGTTTGGGATGACCCGGAAGGCGAACGTTCCGGCGGAAACTTCTTGCTTCACGCGCGCCTGGGACCACGGGGCGGAGGCCTCGAGTTGCGCCTGTTCCCAGAGCGCTCTCTCCCTTGGTTTGCTTTTGGGCTTAACGGAATGTTCCTTTTTCCACGGTACTTGCGGGGGGCGGCGGCGGCTGGAAAAGGCCTTGGGAGGAGCCCGCAATCCAGCTCCCGGCGGGAACGGCAGACGGCGGCCCCGCCCGCGCTCTCCGCCGCCGCTGCCGCGTCACTCATTTCGGGCCCGAGCGGAAGCTCTGCGTCCGCCTTCGCGGTGTCCGCGAGCTGCGCGCTTGCCGGCGTGTGCGAAGTGGCTCACGCCTTTTTACCACACGAGCGGACTTCGGCGACCCCAACAAACACAGGCTCCTCCTAACTCTTCGTGTTTCCAGACGGCGCTTCCCGCCGCCACGAATTACGTGGAGGGCGGCGTGGCTGTCGGCCCGCGTCCCAGGGAGCCGCTGCCGTGGACACGTCGCTTTACGGGTGGCCGCTGTGTGACCCCCGCACCGGCGAGGTCTTCGGTGCCGGGGGCTGCGAACGGCGCCACTGTCGCCGTCGTCCGCAGGGCTGACAGTCCTGCGGCTACGGCCGGCGCGCGCCAGTGTCCACGACGTTTGGAAACGGGCCGCGGCCTCAGCGCGGCTGACCGGCGTCCCTTCCGCCGGAGAGGGCAGCCGCGGGCGGGCGCCATCCGAGCCGCTATCCTCCCCGCGTTAACGGCCGCATTCGGAGGGGCGGCCGCCCTGCCCACCAGCCACCCCCGCGTCCCTGACGGCAGGCGCCCCGGCATCACCGGAGCACAGCGCCCCGGCCTGCGACACCCGCGCACGTGCTCCCGGTGGCGGCGACAGGGCTGGTCCCGGGGCCCCGCGGGCACCAGGAAGCGGAGACGTTTGGTGACACCCCTGCGGTAAGGGACAGGAAGACGGCACGCCTCTCCCGGTCCCTCCGGAAGGCGCGGTCAGGAAGGGCGCGGCGCGGTCCTCCGGGCGGGCCCCCGGGAGCCGCACGAGGCGGAACGGGGCGAGGGGCCGGGTTGCAGGAGGGGTCCCAGGGGTGCGGGAGGCCCCGGCTCGGGAGCCTGCGGGTTCGCAAGGGCCGGCCAGCCCTGACACTCAGACTGTGGACGTTCGGGCGGGAGCGGCCATCGAGGGACCGGCGCGAGGACGCCGGGCCGCGTGTGAGCCGCGCAGGGAGCCGGGGCCCTGCCTGCAGGCTCGGGGGCGTGGCGGCGTGGCGGCGTGCGTGCGGGGGCGTGGCATGGGCGTCGTGTGGCGCGGGCGTAGCGTGGCGGCGTGATGGGGCGTGGCGCGTGGCTGGGGCGTGGCGTGGCGCGCGGGGGCGTGGTGGCGTCACGGTTGGCGTATGGGGGCGTGTCACGGGCGCGGCGCGGTTACGGGCCTACGGGCCTCCTTACGTGCAGGAGGCCGTGGCTGGTGTTCGCCCGCCAGCAGCCGGAAGGCGCACGAGCCTGGCCCCGGGACGTGGCCTGCGGCGCAGGGCGGGCTGCCCGGTCACCTGCCGCCTGGCCGCGTGCAGAGCCCTCCTGAAGGCGAAGCGACGGGCCCGCGCCCCGCGGGAGCCCCGGCGGCGGGAGGCGGCTGCTGGTCGCCGGGCAGAACCTTCCTTCCTGCAACGGGAGCCCGGGGTCCGCAGGCTGCGCGGCCGGGAGACGCATCAGGTTCGCCAGGAATCGCTGATTCTGTGCTTCCAGGCTTTTAAACAGGAAGGCTGTGCCTCCGACAGGAAGGCTGTTTGACGCGTCGCAGCCGTGACACTGACGGCGCTGCCGCGCGCTCGCTGTGCCGACAGGCCTGGTGTCCGTGGGGCGTCGAGAACCTTCGCAGGTGCCGGGCGCGGTCGGCCCGTCGGTCAGGAACTCGGGCTCGGAGCTCCCGGCGCTGCGGTGGGCGCGCCGCCCGGGGTCGCCCGCCAGGCCTCCGGACGGGACGCCAGGCTGTTGTGACAAAACGACTGGCGCCACGTGGGGCGTCTGGCCCAGTGCTGCTAGTGTGTAGAGTTTTCCAAGTGAGCCCCAAATCAAGACATTTTATGGCACATAGTTTGGGTTTTGGAATAAATAAATAACTGACTCCATGAGTGAAAGACTGGAAGGGCCCACATAGAAGACAGTGTTAAACTACATCCCGGGTAGACAGGGAGATTGAACCTCGGACCTGCGTGAGAGAGAAGAAAACCTTGTCGCAGTTTCTATTTGTTTCACTGGTTGGCCGGTTGGTCAGTTTTTGGCTAGGCCACGGTTTTCAATACACATACAAAGTATATGAAATTAATACAATTTTTGAATATTTCGAGGTAAATTTTAATTTTTTCACATGTGTATGAATAGTTCATTGGCTTTCATCACCCACATTCTCCCAGTGCATGTTTAGTTTGTAAAAGAGCTGGAAAATGCATTAACCCCGCCCCTGAAACGCAAACACTGGGTCAACCTCGCAGCACCTGGCTGATGCCCACGGCACCCCATGGCCCCTGAACACTTGGCCTTCCACGGTGGCACGCGTGCGAGCGTGCGTGTGTGCAGTGTGAGCCGCCCTTCCGCTGGTGACGAGCAGGGTGCGTTGGTTTGCTGACTATCACACAGCTGTGAGGCTGGGGAACGCCCGCCTGTCTGATCTTGGAGAACGTGGCATACCCTCCGGATGACGCAAACACGCTGTGCTAGCCCTAGAATGTCATGGAAGTGCACAGATCATGCCGTCTTCAGGTTTTACATTTTTATACACTTTAATTCCATATGGTTCTGTTGGTGTCTCGTTCATGAGCAACCCACAAGACTGCACTCCGTGAGGTGTGAAGTTGGGGAGACGTCAGCGTCAGGAGCCTGAGTCAGTCCCCGTTCTGGGGAGCACAGCATGTCCCCGCAGGTCGGGGGTCAGACAGTGGGATGAGGCTGCCCGTGCTGACGTCCGCCTGCCTTTGCTTACACAGCCCCAGACCCCCGCGGGCAGCTCATAGCAGAGACGTGCACCACAGTTGAGTTGCTTTCCTGTGACATCCTTTAGGAACCTTTAAAACTGGTACGTTTTGTGTCACGTTGTTTGAGTTTCAACCATACGAGGGACTTGGTGGGTTTCTGTTAAAGAAATGGAGCTATATGTACTTTTAGCTTTAAACAATGTGTGTTTTTGTTTCTTTTTTTTTAAATTTTATGTATCTCACATTATGGTGCATACAGAAGGAACTTTAAGATGCAGGCCCAAGTAGAAAATCCCTAAGCTGTATGCAACTTTCTACCGCCCTTCGACTACCTTCCTGGGTCTGTCGCAGGGGCCCCTCCCTGCGGGCCCCCAGCTCCAGCAGAGTGGGCCCAGGGCCACCCCACAAATGGCCCCGCGCCCCAGCTTCCAGGCCTGTGAGCAGTGCAGCAAAGGCTCAGCCGACAGGGCAGGAAACAGCTACTGCATCAGAAAACACGTTTTCTTTTCCCTCTTCTGTCCGATTCCTTGCGCTGAAGCTTGGAGCGTGTGCAGCCTGCTCCGCGCCCGGCGTCTGCGGAGCGGCTCTGCAGTGCCTCTTTGCACGAACACGCACTTTCGTTGGACAGGCAGGTGGGACCGGTGTCCTGGCCGGGCATGCGGCTGGATCATCCTCCTGTGTCTGAGGCGAGGCCGCGTGGCCGGGGCCTTCTCTGCTGTCGAGAGCGCTGAGATGCCCCATTTTCCAAGTGGACACACCCTCACCGATGTCAGCCGTTCAGTGTGCTTGCTCAGCCTGTCGTTCGTGCACTAACACTGTCCGATCAGCTCCCAGGCCCGTGGGCTGCTTTGCGGGGGTCACAGGACACGCTTCGGCGACGGGTAGGTCGCGGCTGCTGGGTAGCAGAGGACTGGCAACAGCACGCTCCCTGCCGCTCAGACCCTGCGACCCCCAGTGTCGGGGGGCTGCAGGGCGCCGGCGACGCCCCTTCCCAGCCTGCATGTTAGACCGAGAGAGGCGTGGCCGTGGTACGAGTCATGTGAGTTTTCAGAGCGTCAGGTCGCCCTGGGCTGACTCTCACGTTCCCCAATATGTTTGTTCCTTTATTTTTCCTGAATCGGCCAAGCCCAACTGTCCCTGAAGAAGAACGAGGCCTCTAAACATTGGTGGGTTTCGGCCCCCGGGCACTCAGGGACGACAGGAAAATAGCCGGTGGACACCTGAGGGGCCGACCTCAATCCCAGTCACAGAGGGTCCTCCCAGCAGGCCGTAGGGTCTCTGCTTCCGGAGAGGAATTTAACTTTATTGGGTTCTGAGCAAATGCTCCCGGGGCAGCAGGAGATGTTTAACCAGCATGTGGGCGGGAACGTGTGACCAATGGGCACAGAGACCCGTCCACACATGACGCGAGGCCTTTGTCATCACGCCACACTCAGCGGCTGGGTCTGAGTCCTGTCCCTATCACCTGACAGATTTTTAAAAACTTCCTTTATCCTGCCCTTAAAAATATATTTGTTATCTCTTACCTAAGTGCTTGCTTCCCAGAAATGAAGCCAAGTCCAGTGTCACAGGCGCCACCAGCGCCTTCGGAACATCTGGGAGGCCGAGATATTTGCTCCCACGTTGCCCACATGAGACTCTCCCCGAGACAGAGCGCTGGGGGGTGGGGGGTGGTCGAGTTATGGGCGCCTGACCGCAGAGCTTGGCTCTTTCTCTCACACGCCCCTGCCACGGTCCACGCCTCTCGCAGCCCCGGGGGCTCTTAGTTTCCTGCGTTTGCAATGCAGCAATGCTCTGGGGTCGAGGTGAATAATTCTAGAAGAGAGGCAGCTGGGAGCCCTTGGTCGATTCCCAAATACTTCTAAAGTCTCCGTGTGGTTCTTAGGGCCTGTGGAGACGGCCAGGATTCCAAGGAGGGGCGTGGAGAACTCAGCCTGACCCTGTCCCCCGCCGCCGCTTTGTCGGCCCAGCTGCGGCTCCGGGGCCCTGGGTCATCCTGAGATGCGGATGCCACGGCAATGCTTCCCAGGCCACCCAGGCTTGGCGGGAGGGGCTGCTATGGGAACGCGAGGCCCCGAGGTCCGGCCTCGAACACACATTCCCACGTACAAACTCTACTTTGGGATGCGATTTTGTGAGAAGTTTGTTTCCCCTCTGAAATTCCAGGTTTTCATCACTTGTCAAATGCGCACTTTTCAATTAAAAAATGATTGCGGGTCCGGCTTTGTGTTCATCCGTCTTTGGGCACGTGCCGTGCGGCCTGGACAGAGCCGGCGCCGGTGGCGGGGGCCCTGCAGGGGGAGCGGGAGGTTCGCTCCCCACTGGGCTCTGGACGGGCCCCAACTCAGCCAGCCACTCACGCTGCGTTTCTCTGGTGACAATGCTCCCCTGACCCTCTGCGAAGATGGATTCAAACACTTGCCACTCCCCTGCAACCTGGACCTCTCACCTGCTACCCCGGGGGGCAGTGACATGTTGACGGGGACAGAGGACAGTTGTCAAAGGAATGGCTCTGACTTCCTGAAAGCAGGCGACCTGCCCAGGTGGGCTCCCTGCCCTTTCTCCTTGGTGTTGAAGGTTCAGCCCAAGACACAGGAAGCGCCGTGCTGCGTGGGGAGCTGCCTGAGTTTTCTCCTGGGGCCCCGTGTAACCGACGCCCAGGTCAGGGTGCAGGGCGCCTCCCGCATCCCCAAAGGTCATCGTGTCCCTGTTGGCCTCCTCTCCTCGCTGCCCGTGGTGACCTAGCCAAGGCTGCACGCCCACTTCGCCTTTCCTGTGACTTCTTGGAGGGTCTTCAGTGCACGCCACCCTCCTCAGTCTGGCTTCTGACGCCGAGGGGAGGGGTGCGCTGTCTGCGGAGCTCTTGGCCACACCCCTGGGGTCCTGAAACCGAGGATGGCCGTCAGTGGGTCCCGTGTCCCCCGAGGAGCGGCTCTGCCTCCACGTCCGCCCGTCTGCCCCACGTATTCAGGGAGCGGCTCAGGGAAGCGGGGCCCCGACACCAAAGGCAGTGCATCCCCAAGGGCGGCTGGCAGGGCTGCGGGCAGGTGTGCTGACTGCGTGGGGGTCGCTGCCGAGGGCGTCCGGTGCTCCTCGCACAGACCATGCCCCTGCCCCTGTGAGCAGAGGAAACACATGCGGGTGTCAGAGCAGCTGTGCTGTCCTCGTGGCCCCCGATGGGTGACAGCCTTCCGGGCAGAGGAGACTGTGGCGTCTTTTCCAGCGGTCACTCTAGGCAAGAAACATCATCTGCGTGGGACATGGAGGGTGCCACACACACCGAGCGGCAGGATTTGTGTGACACCATAGAAATCAAGTTCAGAGACAGACGACACTGCGCCGCAGCCCAGTGTCAGGCTGGGGTTGCCTTTGGGGAGCGGGGGTGACGGTGATTAGAAGGGACAGCGGCGGGTCTTCCAGTGCAGAACATACTCTATATTTTATTATCAGTGAATTGGTTTGAGTTTATGTCACTTGCGTATGTCACTTGGTGACAGTTACTCTGTGCGAGGCCGTGTCCATAGGCCACGTAAGCCAGGCCCCTGGTCCCCTAACACTTGACACAATGGCTCCTAGGGCTGCACCGAAAACACAAGTTGTTGCGAAGCTCCTGTGTCTTAAATAGTTCCTGCGACCGTGGACTCGGGGCCCCGGGGACTGATGATGCCTAAAAATGCCACCTTTCATTTTGGCTAATGGTGGAAATGGTGGTCTAACTTACAGAACTGGCAGAACCCGAATCGCGACTGCGAGCCGGCTCCCGCGGTCACTGGGCTGTGGATTTTAACATCGGTGTGAAGCAGTGTTTTGGAGAGTAATGGAAACAGTAGTTGAAACGCCGTCTGGGAGAGTCATGATTAAAATTGAAACTAGGTCCGTGGTCTGTCTGGCTTGCATCCCTGTCCTCAAGCATCCAGGGTGGTCTGTTTCTGAGAAACACGCACAGTGTTTGAACGAAAAGCCCCTGGAGTCAAACCGTGTGGGCCTAGGAAGTGTAAGTCCAGGCCCACAAGGGCTCCGAATTCCCAGAATCCCGTGGAAACCAGCATCTGTGTGTCAGGGCCGGGGCACGGGGCTTGTCTGCACTTACCACGGGGGATTGCATCATGGCCTTGGGGACGCTGACTCAGGGCCCAGGTCTCCGGCCATCTACCATGACTTCAGTGTGACTCACGTTCAGAATCCACTTCTTCCTGGTATTTTTCAAAGTCCCTGCAGGCCTGCTGTGGGTGTGACCGCAAGTGCCTTTGTAACTGACAGCACGGTTTCCTTGGGGAGACTCTGGTGAAGACCACTTACTTCAGGGGCGTCAACTCGGCACCTGCCCACTCCCCAAACATCTTTCTGAGGATGGCCAACAATCTCCACGCGCCTTTTTCCGCGAGACACAGCGAACATCACATTTGCTTCTCATCACACCGAAAGCACGCAGGATGTCCTATCTGTCAAGTCGGAGAGAGGCCGCTGGGAGCTACTTGGAAATCCGGGGGCCGGGCCCTCGGCCCTTCTGTGTGCAGCTGTCCTCCCCGGGTGTCCAGTGGGGCTTGATGTTGATGAATAGGTTTTACTTCTGCCTGCTGGACGGCCTGGAAGAAACTACAGCCAAAGGAGGGACCCAGCTGGGACAGGAAAGCAGTGTCTCTTGCAAAACCACACTGAGCGTGGCCCTTCCTAGGGCTATGCCACCTGAGGCACCTGTTCTAAGTATCTCTGGGAAGCAGGAACAAGGCACCCCACGGGGGGGGCTGTGTTTCCAGGGTGGGGTTGCTGGCCTGTGATGCCAGGCGTCGAGCACGCCCAGACTGCCCGGTCGCTTCCTGTCCTTCCTCTCTGCCCGGGTCTCCCATCCTTCCAGGGTCCTGGTGACCAGTCCGGGGGGCTGAGACGCAGCGGCATCTCCCTCCCCACGGGGCTTTGCTCGTTTTCCCGAGGACAAGCAGAAGCTTGCGGGCGGCTTCCTGGACACTTAGTCCGTCCACTTAGGACTTCAGGGTAATCTTAAAAGCCGCCCGCACTCAGCCCTGAAACTACAAGGAAACGCGAATGAGCCTCAGTACCCGGGGCTGACGCAACATCTTCACACATGAACCAAGTGCATGCCAAAACAATGTGACCCACTTTTTAAAAAATTACTTTGTTATGTAAGTGGTAAAAATTGAGACTCTGACAGGCTGTAGTGCAACTATTTTAATACCGTTCACCTGTTTCACGTGCGCAGAGGCGGCCCAGATGGACTCCTGCCCTCAGGCCGGCAGACGCGGGCAGGCGTGGCGGGCAGGGCCGTTCACGCCCCGCGGACGGTAGGCCCGTCCTGCCAGTTTGGTCATTGATCCTCTGCGGTCGGCCACTGCCACCGACCTGGGGTAAGTGTCCGTCCTTGTGACGCACAGAAAGGGCAGCTCCATCAAAAAGCTGCCTCCCCTTTTCTTGTCTGAACCTTTGCTTTTTGTCCTCTGTCTGACTTTTCTGTATTTCTCTCGGGGAAGCAGGACCAGATTTGAAGGAAGTCGCTGTGGAGGTGATCGGTGCCATCGCTCCTTGTTTATGGCAAGCACACAACTCCTGTCCCAGCCTTTGGTCCCAAGGGGAAGGCGTTTGGTGAAATGGAGCGGGGACCTCCCGGGTCAGATCCATGGTGGTCAGTGGCTTTGCCTCTGAAAGCCAGCCTCTGGGGCTGGTCCAGAAACTATCATTTTTTAAAACTTACCAAAGTAGGGGAGATATCTTGAGGGTTTTTTTGTTTTGTTTTATTTTTTAATCAAGAAAAACATCATAGATTATCTTGTACTTTCAAGTTTACAAAGCACTTTCTTTTCCACAAATATCTGATAGATTAATTCTCTTAAGAACCTTTTAGTGTAGGCGGAGCCGACATTCTTGTTTTATAAATTAAAAATGCCCGTACAAAGAGTTACACGACCTGTTCCAGGCCACACAGAGCAATTCTTAAGCCCAGTTCATCAGACCACGTCTGACGTCCACGGTCAGTCTCATGAGGCCGCCACACAGTTACAACAGGCAAAATATTCTTTTGGCCACAGATTCTTCATTAACATCATTTAGAGAAGCCATTTTTGTCAATTCATTGGCTGCTTTGCTCACTCGCGCATGCCCGCGCGCGGCCGACAGGAGCTAAGGGCTGTGGGCCTCCGTGTAGCCTGATGACCCGAAAAGTAGTGAGATTACCGGGCCTCGCCCACAGGGACGCGTGAGCGTCTAGTGGATGACATGAAAACTTATTCAGCATTTAAAAAATAAAATGCTGGGCCCCGGCTGGGGCAGTTCAATGGGTTGAGCACTGGCCTGTGAACCTGAAGGTCACGGGTTCGATTCCCGATCAGGGCACAGGCCTGGGTTGTGGGCCAGGTCCGCTGGTGAGGGGTGTGCGAGAGGCAACCAGTCGATGTTTCTCTCCTTCTCTCCCTTCCTTCCCTTCTCTCCAAAAAATAAATTTAAAATCTTAAAATAAAAAAAAATTAAATAGTGCAAGAAACTACACATCGGGAGGCTAGGACAGGAAGACAGCCACCATGCCTGTGGCATGTCCTCGGATATTGCTGGGTGAATATCAGCTAGCCTCCCTTCAAAACAAACAAGCCCCCGGCAGCTTTGTGACAGCATCGCACCTCCTGGAGCCCGGCTCTGACCAGGCTCCTGGAGCCTCTCCCCTCCCGCACCCGCAGCCCCTCCAGGCATGCAGTCTGGGGAAATACAAATGTTTGAGGCACGGCCATAAACAATTTTATAGGGGCCTGAGCATTAAACCCAAACTTTCAGAGGACAGAAGTGGTGATGAATGAACGATGCTTTAAATATGAGCTGTTTCTCCCATTATATGCCCCAGAGATGATGAAAATATCCATTTTTCTTGAATACGCAGGATCAGAAACATGAGTATCTTGGGGACTTCCTGACTAATAAATAGCTCATCTTATTGAAAATACCAAAATGCAGAGACAGCTGACACGCAGTTTTAACGTCTGGGAAACTATGTTACTGACCGAACCAAGTCAAATAAAAATTTATTTCTACAACCGAGGTGGTATAAAAAAGAATAGTGAACCCAGCCTGAAGTTTTGGAGCAGACATTGACGTGGAGTGACTGTGAGTAAATGTTTAATAAAAATAAAAAAAAATCTGGAAGACATTATGGAGTAAAATATGTTAGTTATAAACACGACAGAGCCTTACAGTTTTGTAGATGTCGTCTGAAGGGTGGGAGCTGAAGTCTTTCTGTTCCCCGAAATCTTTATTTTTGGTAAATGCGTTTTACAGACGTGAGCTTTTAGCTGAGTCATCGTCTCCCCATTTCAGTAACAGAACCGCAGTTCTGGCAAATGTGCGGCGGGCGCCCGGGCTGCCCACGGCGGCGGCCTGGGAAAGGCCACGGGCGCTCACTCGGAGGCGTGCGGGGAGCAGGCGGCCCCCGGCCTGCACTCGGGCTGACCACGGGAACATAAGAGCTGTTTTTCAAGGCTGTGAGTTCAGCCAAGAACAAAGATGAAGAAAAAGAAATAAAAATTCTGTCCTGAAATTTATGAGGTTTCTTTTCCAAAAACATAATCAGATGTATTCTCTGAAGTCAACATTCAAACCCACAATATTATCAAATGACTTGAGTCATGAAGGTTTTCATCTTAAACCGTTAAGGGGATTTTGTAGGCCTTACCTGGTAGGGTGGGCCACATTTCAACCTCTTGTTAAACAGTAAAGGGATAGAAGGTCAGAAAGATTTTTCTGCAGTCAGTCAGCAGCGGTTCTCCAAGTTGGTGAGCAAGTGACTCCAGGCGAGTTTTTTTTTTTTAAAGCAATTAAATGACCAAGCATTAAAGGAAGACCGCATACCAAGATCCTATCGCTTCTCTCACGAGTAGAAGCAGAGGGGACACTTCCCAGTTCACGAGGCCAGTGTCACCCGAAGACCAAACTAGGGACTCTACAGGAGCGAGCACAGACCAGCATCTCTCAGGGTCACGGACCCCAAACCTCAGCAACACACTGGGGACCTGAATCCGACGACGTATAAAAATGGTTATACATCACGACTGAGGGGGTTTATCCGGGACGTCCCTCAGCAGGCGATGGGTGAATGGCCTGCAGTCCATCCAGAAAGGGAACACCGCCCAGCGCTGAGAAGGAATGGCTACCGAGCCATGAAGAGACATGGAGGAGGCGTACAGGCGTGTGAACAAGTGAGGGAAGCCAGTCAGAGAGGGCCACAGGCCGCACACGTCTGACGACGTGACAGTTTGGCAAAGACAGAGTTCCAGAGACGGAAGGTCAGCGGTGCCCAGGAGTCGAGAGGGAGGGGTGCGGAGCACAGAGAGTGTTGGGCCGTGCACATGCTGTCTGACACGGGAACTGCGGACACGGATCCTCCTGCGTGTGTCCAAGTTCACGGGGTGCACACGGGGAGCAAGCCACAGGTGACTGACGGGCCAGGGGGGTGATGACGCACCGGCGTGGCTTCGTTCCCACTGAGGTGGGGCCTTGATGACAGGGAGGCTGTGCTGGGGGCAGGTGGGGGTGCATGGGAAATCTAGGCACCCGCCCCTCAGTTTCATTGTAAACCTAAAACTGCTCTGAAAACGAAATCTAAAAACTAATTGACATGACCAAAGATTTGGATTAGTACTGTACATAAGCCTTTGAAATAGAGAATTGCTAAAAATAAAAGACATACTGTGTATCTAAGCACAGTGTTTGTGAGCAAACGGTTTTATATTATTTGGCATATGGTACAAAATTCAGAAAAAAGTGATTAAAAAGACAGGATTCAGCTTAGGAAAAAAGACATTATTCGGCTTACATCGTTTTTGACCTGTCTGGGTCCCCTGGGGACAGATGCCAATTGGAGTCAGAAGCGCCGGAAGTAATTGAAGTGGAGCCACTGAAACGGCGTGAGGGGCTGGGCCGTGGAGGCAGACGGGACCTGGGGACTGAGCACAGGTGAGCACAGGTGAGGACTGGGAAGGGCCCAGACGGCCTCTCTGAGAGGAGCTCCATCAAGCCCCCGGAGGGACACGCGTGCCACCTGCAGAGAAACACAGAACAGCAGGTGGAGCCGCCATCGCGACCTGGGTGCCTCTGGTTCACAGTCCAACGTCCCACTGAACAGGGGACCCTCGATCCCGCAGGCCCTATGCACTCGCGTCCGCCCTGCCTGTGGGAGCCGAGCAGGCCTGACATTGTGGCTTTAACTTCCAGGGTCACCGAGACCTGGGGACACGACCCTGTGGGAGGGGCTCTCTCGGAGGGCGAGCACATGGGGGCGGCTCCCTGTTTGGTCGCACGAGGCCACAAACCGTCCAGTTCCCTGCTTCATCTCCCTGCGTCCCCGGAGCCTGAATTCCATTTAAAACAACATTATTGTGCAGTTAGTTCTTCAGTGGGTTTACTAGGAACACACACTGCAGGGAACACGCACACGAGGTTCTCCCCCAGACACCTGCCGCCTGCCGCCTGCCACCTGTGCCCAGGTCCGGCGCGTGAGTGTAACCGTGACCATGTGACGACCGTGACCACCTAATGACTGAGGTCCTGACAAACACCCGTCAAAATGTCAAGGACGTGAGTCTCTAGTTTAAATCCTTCAAGAAACCGAAAACCAAAAACCCTCATCTCCTGGAGCACGGCGGCTTGTGTCCCAGGTTCCCAACCAGCCTCCTGCCCTCGTTATGGGGAGAGAGCCCCACAGGGGTCCCCACAGCCACGGGACGGGGTCACACTCTCTCCAAGGCCCCACCAACCTTGGAGCCCAGGCCCGGCTGAGGATTTAGAAACGGCACGTGCGTTTCCCCTGGAACCAGCTTATATATTTGGTGGGATTTTAGAAGAAAATGGAGCAGTTTAAAAAACTCATTTCTGAATTTATTTCTTAAATATAGCACCCACAGACATACCATTTAGCTGAAGAAAGGGTATGTTAGGTTTTCTCCGTCACCCATGGTGTCATCCCCTTGGAAGCAGAAGCCAGCCAGCCTGTGTCGCTGAACCGCGTGGGGGCCAGTGGCCCGAGTGCTAGGTCACCGAGCCCGGGAGTCCCCCTGTCACATTAATCTCCATGTTGGTTTGGACAAAAAATGTAATAAAAAGTTTTCCATGGCAGAAATTTAATGGATTGAAAAACAGAAGAGCATTAAATTCGAGAGAAAACTTATTACAGATACTAAAATAAAAAGACTTTATTTTAGTCTTTCTATTACATAAAAAACCTGACGCCTGGAGTGGTGAAGCTATTTGACCAAAAATCATTATTTAATGACAATGAAAATATGTCAAAAGTGGCTTTATAATAAATGCTTTGGTTTATCCAATTTTGATATTATAATGTATTTCAAAACTATCAAATTGAAGTAGCGTGACATAAGGTTATACATTAGGTAGATAAATCACTCCCAAAACAGATATAAATAAATCCTAGACATTGATTTTATTAAGGTTAACATTAAAAAGAACAGGCAAAGTTTGGTGTATCCTTGGACAAACTCACCAAACTTTGGACAAAAACTAAAGCTATGTAATAGACGATCACATTCCAAATGGCCTGAGATTTTACCGCAAAATTATATCCCATAAATGAATATACCAGAAGGAAATAAAGTTGATGCATCTCGGTGAATTTTTTTTTGGCACTTGTCCTGCTTGGCGCTCCCTGAGCGCCCCGGCTCTGTGGCGTCGTGTCTGCCAGTAATTTGGGGAAACTGTCGGTCACTATGTTTTCAAACCTTTCTCTCCTCCTTCCTCTTTCTCGCCTCCTTCGGTGTCCCCAGGGCGCGTGCGGGGTGGTCTGCTCCGTTTCGAGCATTGGACGTGCGGGCTGAGATACCCTCCGCTTTGGGGGTTCTTTTCTTCCAAGGCGTGAGCCCGCCCCGTCGCGATGCGGGTGCGCCCGCTCAGCGGCTGGAGGTGCGGGGCAGGGCGGAGGGAAGCGCACGCACATTTAAGCTGGAAACGGAAACCCTGCAGCACCCGCGTGACATCCCGCAATCATCAGTAATTACCAGCGGCCGTTCTGCTCGACACACTGGGTGCGAACGTGAAATTGTGGGAATGCAGTTGGGAACCCCCGGAACTCGGGAGTGCGGGGCTGCGTCCCCACCCTGCCCCCCGCCCCCCCCAACACCACGCCCCCGCCAAGGGGAGGAGGGAACTCCGCCTCCTGGGTTTTGTCCCTCATGTCTCAGCGCCGCGCCTCCCTACTGCTGGGGACCCCCTGCTACGCGCACTGCCGTGCCCGCCGGGTCCAGGGAAAGGCCGCGGCGCCGTCCGGCAGAAGTGAGACACGCGCCCGGGACCAGGGAGGAGGGCCCGTGTCCGGTGGCTAAAGGCGCGTCTCGGGACCGGCTGGGGCAGCAAGGCCGTCCTGCCGCCCCGCAGCGCGTCCGGGCTCCGGGCTTGTGGGCCGGCTCCTGTGGGGGTGCTTCTCACTCTGACCTCAGGTCTCTGAGGGTCCCTGTCTTTGGGGCGTTTTATCTCAGATCTTTGCTCCGATATAGATCCAGTGGCGGGCCAACAGCCCTTGGTCCTGACCCTCCCTGCCCAGCGGACAGACCGGCTGCCAGATGCCCCTCTCGGGTTTGCACGTGAACGCGCTCGGGGAACACCAGGTTGCCAGGAGGCCCCCGGCCGCGTGGAGAAAACGCAGACACATAGTGGACATTCCTCTTCTTTAAAAAAAGCAAACTTCTTTTATTTACTGCCTTGCTTTCGGCTTGATTGCCTTGGAAGCTGCGAACGGTCCTCCCATGAGCCTCCCTTCACCACCACTTGTCCCCGAAGTGTGCAGCGTCCACCCCCAAACCTGCCTCGCCTCTGGGTGGTTGGAGGCCTCCGGGCACTGCCGGCAGACGCCGGCCTGCATCCTCCCAGGGATGCCTCCGGCTCGCAGCACGGCGAGGAGTGTCCAGCGCTGCGCCCTGGCCCTGCCGGCCACTGTCCGCTTTCCTCCGATGCTCCTGAGGGACGGAGTAGCAGAGACGCGGTTCTGCCCGACCGGCCCGCCTTCCTGTGGCCTGGTGCACGTCTAATGCACAGTCACACTCGTCTTCTTCTGTGTCCCCATGGCCCTTCCGAAAAGCTGGCCCCCTCACCTGGACCTGCTTGGAGGCCACAGTCTTATGCTGCCCAGTGTTTTAGAGGACAGAGACTGCAGTGCTCGACCGAGAGCCTCTGCCGGCAGCGCCGCTGCTGGGCCATGGCGGGACCGCAGCGAATCTTTGTGGAACCGGGTTAAACTGGGCAGCTCGTCACCCAGAGTCCGGCCAGAGAAGTGCACGTGGAGGCCCATCAGGAGAGACCGGCCGGTGAAGCTGTGGGGGTGGCGAAGGAGGTCGAGTCTCTGGGGCGGGGGACACGCTGAAGGACAAACCTGAGCTGTCCTCGTGAAGCACGTTGTCCCAGCCCGGGGGTCTCAGCGGCTCCGAGGCCTCCACCAAGTGCGCTAGCCCACCGGGCCCACCGGGCCCCCGTCCCTTCCTCCCAGACGGCCGGCGAAGGGCTCCCGTCACATCTGGAACAACATTCTTAGACGTGGTTGCAGAAGAGAAAGAATGTAGGTTTTAATTTTGGTTGCTAGATGCATTTATGGTGATATTTGAAGATTACGTAGTTATAAAAAACAGCTGGATGAATATATCCTAGTATAAACCACAGAGAGATGAGTTGAAATGGGTCATTGTCTTGCTTCAGCACAGGAAATAATAACTTGGCATCCGACCGATAATATTCCAAATATTCCCTCCTCTGCCCACAGAAATGTCAAGCCCAGTAACAGAGATTATGAAGGAAAACCGCTCATTCTATTTTTGTTGTGAAACACTGTATCTGAGCCCTTTGGTTATTTTAAAAATTACCTTTTTTCTTACATAAGGTAGTGTAAGGAACATTATAGATTCTTGAAGAAAGATAAATGTAAGAAAACTCACTCAAAATTAATTAATCGATCTGAGTCCTTCTCAGTTTGGACACCGTCCTGCGAAGGTGCACGCGGGGCGCTGGTTTTAGCCCAACTGTCCGCGTGTCGGCCGGGCCGAGCCGAGCCGAGGCTGCAGCCAGTGGCGACTCCTGTTTGGCGGGTTCCCACCCAGGGCGGCCGGGTGAGGGGTGAGCGGCGAGGTAGGCCCCCCGCGCACCGACACACAGGTGGGACCCGTGGATGTCCCTCACACGCCCTGTGGCAAGAACACCTCAGGGACATACTACGTGAGAAGCGTCTCCCCCATGTGCGGCCACCTAGGGCTTGGTCACCTGCCGTCCCAGCTCCACAGTGGGCAGGGGTCCATGTGGGGTCCCCGCGGAGAGTTGTGTCCAGCGTCCCACTAAGGTTTCAGGCAGTTTCAGGAGCTGCTGTCAGAGCCGCGTGGCTTCTCCGCTCCTTGGGCGAGGGGCCCCCAGGAGGGAGCTCCATCCAGGTCAGCGGGCCACCGGCCACCTCGGTCAGGGGCCAGGGCCGTGCGTCCTGCGAAGCCCTCACGGGAGCCCGAACGGGGTGCAGACACCTGGAGGCCCGTTTCCTGCCTGTCACTCAGCCTCCCGACAGCCGCTTCTCGACCGTTTGTTTTCCAGTCGTTAATTCCCCTCTTCCTGGAAATCCCCGGGACTGGCTCCTTGAAGGAAACGCGCCCAGACCCCAGCTGCCATCCTGAGTCAGGACCTTGGTGTTTCCCATGTCACCTTGATGAGGACTCGGTTAGGACGGACAGTGAGGTTGGGGAGGGGCCGATGGACAGACAGACAGACAGACATGGGACCTGCACACGTTGTACCCCAGCCTCGCGCGCAGCCGGTGTGAGATGGGGGAATCCACGCTTTTCCAGCACAGCCTCTCGCTCCTCAAGTTCCCTTTATTCTTCTCACGGGTCCGCGTGGGCCTGCCCCGTGTCAGGAGGGGTGGTCTCCACGTTCCTGTTCCAGGCACAGCGGCGAGACATCTGCAGCGTTGGCTAAATGGCCCCTCCCGGGAGCCATCTGAGGGAGGCCAGGTCCCGGTCTGGGAAGGCTGGAGTCCTTGTCAGAGGCCGACCCTGGGTTTTGGGCGTCCCTCCGGTGGCTTCCGGTGGCTCCCACTGCCCCGGGGCCCTCGCACACCTGCCCGTTCTTCACCCACGTTCCCTGCACGGCTTCCTCCGTTTCTGCCACCCGTTTCCAGTCACCTGTTTGCTTGGGTGCCAGCCCCTTCCCGCCCCCTCACCTCCGGGACGGTGTGCGGATGCCACGCAGACACCTGCATGGCGGGGCTCAGAGGCCGGCGGTGAGATCTCTCACTCCTATCGGTGGTCACAGGCCCTTTGAGGGGCCCTGTCGCCGCTGGCGACTCCACTGCGTGGCACCCGGTGGGATAGGTACATTCAAAGTGTGAAGGACGTGGTGACTGTGCCATGGGTGTCACTTGCCTGGATAGAAACCGCACCCCGCCTGTCCGAGCGTCGCGGTGCTGAAAGCAGGTGGCGGCCTGCACCGGCTTCAATCCCCTTTCCTTTCAGTCTCCGTCGCAAACCACCCGCTGCGGACCCGGCAGGAGAGCACGGGCACGTAGCAGCAGCAGGCCCTTCAGGCGCGCCCTGCGTGGCGTCACCCCACGCCTCCCTCTCCGCCTCTGCCCGCGGGCCTCCTCCAGTCCCCGCCAGCACCCAGGAACCCACTACGGGGGCGTCACTGGACCCTGCTCCTCTCCCCGCAGGTAGGGCTTCGTCCACGAGGCGGAGAAACGTGGGAGCCACACAGGAGACAATGTGTTTGGGAGACGCGAGGGTCTCAGAGCAACCGTGTCCCGAGCGTGTGGGCGTTTGGTTACAGAACAAGCCGACTGCCGGGGCGGGGAGAATGAAGAGTGAGTGGGGCGGGGCTGGACCAGCATCCGCGCAAAGCAGTTTTCATGCCCTGTGCCCTTGCCTCTGGCTCGGTCTGCAGGCGTTTTATTTCACTTGACACGACTCTTACTTATTCAGAGCTCTCATATGACTTGTAAATTATTTCATTTCTGGGGCACAGAACGGTTTGGCTGAGACAGCCCAGCATGGTGGCTGGGATAGTAGTGGCTGAGCCGTGGCCCAGAGGGCAACCCTGGGGCTAATCACGTGACTAAACGTGCCTCTCACCTGTGAGATGCGAATGACACACCTGGTCCAGAGGGCGGTACCCGTGAGCCGCAGGACCCGGGGCTCAGGGACCCAAGTTCGCTAGTTCATCATTTCGCTGTTCTTCCCAGGGCGTGTTAGCGCAGGGTGGAGATTTCGTAAGCAGGCTGAGCCACAGACGAACTGGCATCTACCCAGATCAAAGAATTAAGAGACTGGCCCCGGCCGGGGTGGCTCAGTGGGCTGGGCATCGTCCTGCAAACTGACCAGTTGCCGGTTTGATTCCCCATCGGGGCACATATCTGGGTTGCAGGTTCAGTCCCCAGTTGGGAGGCGTGCGGGAGGCAACTGATTAACGTTTCTCTCTGGCAGGGATGTTTCTCTCTCTCTCTTTATCCCTCCCTTTCCCTCTCTCTGAAATAAATCAATCTGTTTATCAAATATAAAAAATAAGCAATCGATTACAATTTGCTAAGGAATAATATTTTATACATTTTTCTTCTTTTGCATTCAAAAGCTTGAACTAAACTGCATGAACGTTCTTTTTCAATGAGTGTCTACATTAGCCTTTTCTTATACCCAGAATTAGCACTGCTCTGCACTCTAAAAACACGTTTTCTTTAAAAAAAAAAAGGGGGGGGGCGGAGGGGATAATTCTTACAGGACATTTTTAAAATGCAGATTTAAAGAAAGAAATGTTAAAAAAGAAATCACCCACAATAAAATCTGCTACATGTTGGCGCCTTGCTTTCTAGATTCTTCCCTCTCTCTCTCTCTCCCCCCCCCGCCATGTTTACATGAGGAAACACAGACTTACTTTCTGCGTAACTGAAAAGCTTAGATTCAAGTGTGACTGCCCGTCCTTACCGCTGCGGACTTCAGCGGGGTCACTTCCCCACAAAGTAACGTTACCTGGAACACACATGCCCTGTTTCCGTTCTCGCCGACACCGTTCTAGTTCGGCAGGCAGCTCTGATCGCCCCCGAGCCCTGCAGGGCGAGGTCTGTCAGGGCCAGAGGTGACCCCGTGGCGTCAGCGAGGACCCTGATTTTGGGAGAGTTAACAGTGTAACCGCAGACAAGAAGGACGCTCTGTAAGTCGATGAAAAGATATTCTGCCCAGTGCAGATGCACAAAGTGTTTAAGTTTTCCAATTTTGGGTGGTTTTATTTTATACTTAAAAGAACGACTAGATGAAGCACAGCAAAGCGGCGGCACCCTAGGCCCCCAGGCTGCGGGAGGGCACGTCACCCCCTGCCCCGCGCCTGGCCTGCCCTCCGCGTGCCCAGGACGCCGGGCCAGGGGCCACGAACGGGGCAGCACACGTGGAGAGCGGTTCCTGCCTTTCCTTTTCAGGGTCCTCTGTGCAGAGCAGCGGAGGGGCTCGTGGGCTTCCGTGCGGGTTTGAGTTGTGCCGTGTTCGGCTGAATAAAGACATCGACCTGCCGCCCAATGAATTAACTGCGCACTGATGCTTACAAACCGACGCCCGCCTGGGGAGGGCAGAGCCGCCACACACGTGGGCCGAGAGAACGTGCTTTGTTACATTTCTACCAAGCCTGTTTCAATCTTCACGGAAAAATAAAATTCTTCTCTGAGGCCCGGAAAAGCCGACATGCCTGTGGCACTCACACAACCTGCCCGGCGTTTCCAGTGATTCAGCCGGGACGGGCACGGAGTCAAGGAAAGCGTCCTGGCCTCCCCCGCTCTCCGAGCCGAGCCTGAGGGGGCCTGGCTGGGGACAGTGAGACGCTCTCACAGCAGGGCACTCACCCTGGCGGAGGGACTGGCATGGCCCGTGCCCCTGGCAGCCTGGGCAGTGCGCCGGCCCTGCCGTGGGCACTCGGCCCTGCCCGCCCGGACGCCACCGAGACTCCGACCTCGCCGGGGGCTCCGACCTCGCCGGGGGCGGGGCAGGCGTGCTGGGCTGCGCGTTTCTGCTAAGACGCCCTGTACCCAGGTCCCCCTTCCCTTGTTGCTCCCTGTCCCCAGGCGCCTGCCTGGGTTGGCACGCTTCCCTCTCTGTCCCGATGGTGGATCGTCAAGGCCCCAGGGGCTCCCCTTGTCTGGACCCCTTTCTCTCTGCCCTGTTTGTCACGCCGTCCTCCACCACTGGCGAAGCTGCCTGCTCGGGCAAGGCAGCGGCAGGGACCTCTTGGTGGCCCCAAGCAGTGACCCGAGCGGGAGAGCCGGCTCCCTGTGTCCTGGCGTCGGGCAGGAGCCAGTGCCCTGGATCAATGCCCCCTGGGTCACAGTTGCTGCCTCTTTAACACACGATAGGCAGCAAGACGTCATCCAAAACACAAAACTCTGTCACAGCGCTGAGGAGGGAGGTGGCCGCGCATGGCTCTGGGGCTCGGACGCGCACCTTGGTGTGGGCCCCGCAGCGGCGGGTGTGTCCGGTGTGGGCTCAGGTGCGGTGGGGGGGTGGGGCAGGAGAAGCCGGCGGCCACCCCGGCACTGATAAGGGCAGTTTTCTGCACTCTGGGCATTGGCTGATCCAGGGGCACCTCTGGTCCCAGCTCTTGGTGTCTTTACCAATTCGAGCAAGAAAAGCCCCCTCACCGTTTGGCCTGGCGGTCCCGTGTCCTCCGAGCTGCACCAACACGAGAGGTGAGGGCGCGGCGTTTGTTGCCGGGGCCCCTTGAGAAAGTCCGACCTCAGCTGTGGCGGCGGCCCCGGGAACGTGCCGGCCCTGACGCTGTGCTGGGAAGGACTCAGAAAGCACGTTATGCCCACATGTTTCTTATTAAGATCACAGATTTTCATGGGTAGTTCAATTAAATAATGGGAACTTCACTGGTCATTTTATTTTAGTTATTTGTGTCCGTTGGTCCTTTTTTCCCGAAAGACCAGTTTGGTTCTTTATTGACCGCAGTGTTTTACATGGGCTGAATCGTCTGTGAACGCTCCCACCGAGGTGTCGTCAGCCACCAGCGACTCGCAAGGGGCCGCCGGGGCAGCACGATCCCTCCCCGTTCACCCCGGAGCCTTCGGCGAGACCCTGTACCTGGGGCTCCTGTCCTGGCTCTGAAAGGCCTCATTTAGTCCCCGCTCCCAGCTCACGCCGTCACTCCCGGGTCTCAGCCCTCGGCTGGCTCTCCGCGTGCCCCGAGAAGCTGCCCAAACTCCGTCCCGAAGGGGGGTGCGTCCAGGCTGGTGGGCACCGGGGAGGCAGGCCAACCAAACCTCCCGATCATCCGCTGCTGTGCAGTGACCCACCCGACACGCAGGGGCTTAAAGACGACGCTCTCAGGCTGCTCTCACACCTGCGGTTTTTAGGGCTTGGACCTCAGCTCACCCTGCGGGGCAGGGTCTCTGCTGGGAGGACAGCTGGCTGGGGCTTGGTAGCCGCCCCCCTGTCCTCTGCGGCTCCTCCAGCCCCTACTCAACACTTTCCGAGATGTGCGGCCCCTGCCGGGTCCCAGCTGTGGTTTCGTCCCCTCGCCCCTGACTCACACCCGCCACTGCACGTGACCTGAACGCACCCTGTCCCCTTGAAGCATCTCATACCTCATGCTTATTTTACTGTGCTAGAGTGGTATTAAAATACACTCGGCAGTAATTAATGGTCACCTTTAGCGTTCAGTAAAGAAGATAAGACCCGCGTCCCGAAGGGACGCAGAAAAAGATGGGAAATAGCAGGTTTCCGTACATTGGCTGTTGCTGCTTTTAAGCGGCGGTTTGCAGATCTGACCAGCGGCCGACTTTCTTTCTAATCAGAACTTATCTCTGGTGCGGCTCCTGCCAACCTGCCCGCCGGGCTCTGCCTTCCTCCGGCCCGGCATCTGGAGCCCCGTCCCCACCCACAGGCCCGAAGGAACAGACTCGAACACCAGCCCCGTCCTGGGTCCATCTGGTCCAGGAACCAGGGGACGGGGCTGGAGGCGTGTGCCTCTGGGCTCGTTACTCTTCGACTTGACGCCACCCAGCGCCCCGCGCGGACCCCGTCTGCCAGCGACCGGGAGGCTCTGTAGGTTCAGAGGAAAGTTTGGGTTTTGCCCTTGGTCTCCGTGGTGAGTTTGCCGAACCCTTGACCTCGTGAGGCCTGTTGGTTAAAAGCCAAGACGCGTGACAGGGGGCGTGCCGGTTAATGGTAAGTGGTAAGGGTGGAGCTTAAAGCGGGGACAGGGACCAGAAATTGCTGATGTGAAAGGTCAAAAATGGGACTAACCGGTCGTGGGGCCGCAGCCGCGATGATGTTCGTGCAGAGACCCCAGGGGAAGGGAGGCGGGACGGCTCACTCAGCTGGCGCGGATCCGCCGTGTGCCGGGGGTACTTCCGCGAGGCTGCTTTAGAAACACAAGCAGCAGAGAAGTCAACGTTTCCGTCACCAGCAGGAAAATAAAAAGAATCTAGTTTGAAAACGAGGGGGAGTTGCATTAGACAAATCTGTTACGAGGTTATGGCACGAAACCAGGGGCAGGCGCCCAGGGGGACGGCGGAGGTGAGACCCAGGCCGGAGCAGAGGCCCAGGCCCGAGCTGGGTGCGGCCCCGCAGCAGGACACACGCCACGCCCCTGGCACCGCGTCC